>VKOC01001299.1:0-17012 GCA_009364415.1 Spea multiplicata | reverse complement strand
TATATATACACACACACTTTTTTGTGAGATCCTCTGAGATCTCCTGGCGGAGGTGGTAGAGAATATAAAGCATGCATATGATGGGTATATAGCTATCCTGAATCTAAGATGAGACCAAGGACCCAATAATGTGTCATGTCTTTACAGCAAGAACATATAAACAGGATGGCCTTTACCTATGGGATTATTTGTATTTTGCCGTTTTACATGTGTAACCTTGTACTGTATGACCGCCCTTGCACACGCTCTCCGGGACGTGAAAGAGTAGTCTTAACATATTCCGCCTGATAAAACATCCTCTAAATAATTACCGTTTCTATATGGTTTCCGGGAGACATAGTGACCTCTTGTGGTGGCTTCATGTTGTAACCCTCTGATCCTTCATAAAGGAATACAAGTAAATACATAAAAAAAACTGTAAATTGTAAATAGTTAACAAGATCATTTTTGTGTTCAATAGTTATTTAAAAAAAAGTAATACATTGGGAAATTCTTTCTGCCTTAAATACAACGCTTTATACAGTAATGTTGAGTAACATTGAAGGAAACCTGTTTTTCTATCTTTTTCCCCCCAATTAATCAGTAGACTTATAGGCTGCCATTGTTGTCAGTCACGTTGGGGGGCTTTCCCTGCTCAGACACCACCCTGAGCTGCTTATTTATGGCAAAACTAATGAAGCCCTGCGTGTGCATTCATTCCAACGGTCAGGTTGGGTGATAAAGACCGAGCAGTTCTATTGTTTACCACAAACTGTATAGTATTTGTCTCGGCCTAACAGAGCTAATATTCCGAAATTATTATATCTGAAATTATTCTGCAAAAGACAGTAAACAGCACAATGTTTTGAAAATATATTTAAATTTTATACTAGTAAAATTTCTTAAGAAAGTTAAAAATTCCCCTTTAACCTCTTAAGGACCAGGGTTATTTTACCCAAGCATTTTTTATGTTTTTATTAGGTCTTTATTAAAACCTGACATGCCCAAAACTTATACAGTTCTGTACTTGTTCGAACTCATTCCTGATCTTCTTCCAATAAAAAAAACTTCACATATCTCCACAGGTAATGGAGTTTCCCAGCGTGTTCTATTTCTGTGTGTTGACGCGTCATAGTCCACTTTATTGTAAGGCAACTTCTTTTATGCGGGTCTCCTTTTCTTTTTTTAGTTGGTTTTTCGTTTATTCTCCCTCTCATTTTCCTGAATATCAATTTGTACTGCTTTCCTATTCCTTACGTATTTTACTATAATGTGTGCTATATAGTGTGACAATAATATGCATCGTAATAATAAAAAAATGTATTTTATTATAATGTGAATATATGAAATACTCAATATTAATACTATATATATATTACCAAGTGTCTGTCTTATTGATAAGAGTGATCTGATCATTATCAGTTCACTCTTGACTGGCATATCACAAGCTTGTGGTTACTCAAAGACAAAAAATAACCCCTAAAATGCTGGAATTGCCATCGTACAGCAGCAGAGGGTTGGGGCGGAAGGATTTGTCCCTGATACTATGATAGCTGCCGACGTGATCTCCTGTAAAGCGGGAGTTGCGGCCTCGGTGATCACTCGAGTATGCGCGATCAGATGGCGGGGGGGTTAAGACAATGTGCATACATTTCTCACGTTACTGAAGACATAATGCTATGATGCATGTATAACGAGTCATTCGATGGCTGAGAAATCTCTCTAATTTAACTATACGTTATCCAGAGCCAGCAAAGCTCTGAGTGCAGGACTGGCGTTGGCTCTTCACAACATACAACGAAGCGGAGAAGCTGAAACTCAACTATCCTTAGTGAACAGACCCAAGTTTGTGGGACGTTTTATCTGCTTGCCGTTTAAAAAATGACTACACATACTCCTGGCTTCTACAGAAGAAACAATAAGCCAACGTGTTTTCAACCTAAACCACTCAGCATGCGCAAGCATATCCACAACAAAGCGGAGGCGTCGTGAAATAAAATGAACAGGCTTGAGATATAACATCTCTGAGGTTTGATTACTTAATTCCATGTGTAAAAAAATGTACATTTCACAAACAATACAGTACAATGTATTTAAACCCCTTAATGACAAAGCCCGTACATGTACGCGCTCAAAATGCATTGTTTTCAATGGACCGCCCATTGTCCTTAAGGGGTTTATAAATGCATAAAGGGCAGGAAAGAAATATAATAATTACAGGCAAAAGAATATATAGTTTTTTTGGTCTACTTTTTAATTTGCAGCTGTGAAAAAAATTACACAACATCAGAATTTAAATCAGAGAAAGGACAATGTATTTTGGTATTAAACAAGAATTCGTAACAGATATGATTTTGATAGAATAACGGTAGCGATATTTCCACGACATCTAAAACCATGAGGCCTATTTAAAGGGGGACGACAGGGAGCCCCCTAAATAAACAATGCATGTGCTTTGTGGGACATTTATAGGCATTAAATAAATGCTGCTCCACAGCGGCAACTCCCCATCAACACCGCGTCCCGATGTCGGGTGCCATCCATGCAAAAACTGAGAAAAACTACAAATGACAAGTATATAAAAGTCACCCTTCAAATTTCAAACAAAAAAAAGCCTTAACCCTTACTGGTATAATACAATTTAGATCCACAAATGCCAATACCCGTGGGTGGTAGATAGGTGAAACAGCCACCCATCACAGGTGGCAGAGGCTAATACAATAAGGGAGTTTATTATGGGACGGGAATAAAGCTATCCTGAAACCGAGTTGAGACCAAGGGGTATTTAGAGAGAGAGAAAAAACAGACTAGATGGAGTGAGCGGATTAATCTGCCGTCATATTCTGTCACCTTGTTTCTATACATCCTACCCGGCAGGTAAGATCTCCAATCTGCAGATTTCAAGGTAAGACATCCGATATAATATTACACACACAAAAAAAAACTAATACATTTTTTTTTAAATCCCCCGCCGGCTCAAATCACTGCTGCTCATTGGCCAGCAGTCTGCCAATCAAACCCGGCCAGAAGTCCCTACTTACAGCAAGTTTGTCACTTGGTAGGGACTCCACTTCCCTGGTGAGTGTCTATCAAGTGTATAGGTGAAAAAAAATAATCAAATAAAAATACATTTTAAAAAATTCCTTGATGTATGTTTTTTTTTTTTATTTATAGGCGCTTATTCTTGTCCTGAACATAGATTTGCATGCACACCAACGTACACATATCCCTAGATCTTTCCTTTCCTGCGTAGCTATCTATAGATAAGGATTAAGCGCTGCATAAATAAAAAATAATAATATAGCCGTATAGCCAACAGAAATCTAAAACCGTCGACACAGGAATCTCTAAAATTAGACGGAAGTATATTTTATTTAGTCGGCTGTAATCCATATGGTGGATACACAATCTTATAATAATTATTATTAATAATAATAAATCCAACTATATAACGGTATAAATTTATCAGTGTTCCCCCGTGGCAAAGAGAAGAACCTGGGATGATATGAATTACCGCTAACAATAATAGTAAGATAAATATATTGATATATGATCAATATATGATACATTAAAGTCGCCAAAAAAAATACGTAGGAGTGTTGCAATTTGCGGTTGCACTTTATTGCTGGCCTATCATCTATGATGAGTTTTCAGGATTAGCACTCATATCCTCGCTATGATCAAGAACCAAGCCTAAAAAATAGCACGCGATGAAGCGTATTTCCAAAAACTACTACATTTTCATCAAAATATATATATATATAGATAATATAAACCATATACACACACATTACACATATATATATATATATGTGTGTGTGTGTATAGATATGTGTATATATAAATAATATAAATCATATACACACATACATTACATATATATGTATGTGTGTGTGTGTGTGTGTGTAGATATATGTGTATATATAAATAACATAAATATTATAATTATAATATAATGTATACACACAAAGAGCATTCACAATGAGTGAGAACCTGCTGCTCTTATAGGAAGTGTGTACACTGACAGTGACTGCTGCAGCCCCTGTGCTGACACATGATGCTGGTGAGCACAGCGCTGCAGGTAGTGACCCGCAGACAGACACAGGAAGACAGACAGACAGACACACAGGAAGACAGACAGGATGACTGACAGGGGCAGGCTGGAGGGGGCAGTGCTGCCAGTCCATTCCAGTGTGCGGGGGCCAGGCCCGGGTCCGCTGCTGGCTGGCAAAGGCCTCGGGCACTGCGTGTGTGCGTTACATGGGGCGGGCCTGACAGGCCTGGGGCTTGCCGAATTACCTGCTCCCGCCGTGCCTTCAGTTTTGGGCCGCATCCCCTTGCTCCGGCAGCACGGCGGCCATCTTAGAGATCATGGCGAAGAGGAGGAGCGGCAGGGGCTCGCCAACAATACTGTCGTCACCTCGACGGGGGTGCAAAAAAAAATTAAAAAATCCGACCGAAAATTATTCAGGAATCGTGTAACCCGTTACATTAACGAGCAGTACCCGCCGCGGGGGCGTTAAAACCGGGAACCGGGCTCCCTGCTCGCCACAGGCTCGGGTTTTGCGGTTTTTTGGCGGTAATTGGAGGCGGGGAAATGGTTTCAATGGTAAATGTCTGAAACCGGGGAGCCTCCCACCCTGCGGTACTCACTGGCAAATTAAAAATATTTTTTTTTTCTTTAAAAAAATTAATTATGCTTTTTATTTCTCCAATTAGATAATTGTTCCCTCAGAGATGCCACATGCAGATTATTGCTAATAGTGGGGTGGTAGAGGGTGACCAGAGAGTCAAAAGTATGGAGGCTCTTATGTAATCAAAATGTATACCTAGTGATATGATATACAATGCATGGATGAGTGAATAGCCAGAGATTTAATTTAATTAGCGCCTGACTTTTTTTATTTTAAATGTTCTTTCAGATGATGCTGATTCCCGTTCTAAGAACAAAAGAAGAAGAAGAAAAAATCATTATTTTAATTATTAATTCCACAGCGCTGTGCGACGGGCAGACAGGACATAACAAGCTGCGCCTCATATAATAATTACACTTACAGAAACAAGGGGTAATGAGGAGGAGTTGGGGTGTGTTACATGAGGTAAAAGTGCAACTCTTAGGGACGGACGAGCCACACTTACTAGGAGTAATGCAAGAGAGGGACTGGGAAAGGTGAGTGGAGGAAGGCGGTGGGAAGGATGTTAGCGGGTAAAGTTGTAAGTGTCCCTCAAGAAGCGAGTCTTGTGGGATTTTGTGAAGGACCGACGGCAGGGAGAAGGACGAATAACCCGGGGAAGGACATTCCAGAGGATAGGGGGAAGCCCCGGCGAAATCTTGTAAGTGTGCGTGAGAACTAGAAATCAGAGGAGAGAAGGAGATCATTGGATGAGCAGAGACCAGGCCGGGGTGTTTTATTGTTATTTATTGCTTTATATAGCGCCATCAGACTCTGCAGCGCAGTACAAAGGGTAGACAGGGTGAAATAAAAGATGGCGTACAGAAACAACAGGTGAGCTGGGCTCATCACAAATGAGAAGATGTAAGTAGGGGAAGCGCTGTGAAGGGCTTTGAAAGTAAGAGTGAGGATTTTGAAATGAATCCTGAAGCGCACAGGCAGCCGGTGAAGAGACTGACAGAGGGGAGAGACGTTAGTAGAGCGATGGGAGACGAAGTCTGGCAGCGGCATTCGTGGTGGATTGTAGAGGAGCTAGATGCATACGAGACTGAATGCTACAACAGTCAAAAAGAGAGATAATGAGGGCATGGACAAGAACCTTAGTAACATCTTGTGATAGGAAGGGGCAAATGTGGCATTTTTTCCCCCCTCAGGACAAGTAGGGCTTTCTTTTGAAATAATTATAGTGGGATGGGGCATCATTTTCAGTTTCACCTACAAAAACTACATAACCAGTGCAAATGGGGGAAAAAAACCTCCAAAAATGTATTTAGGTATTTGTCCTGCTTTTGGAAACACCTTGTATGCCTGATAGTTTCATCTATTTTGGCAGTTACAGGGTTAAATACGAAGGACATGCATTGCTGTTTCTAAACTAGAATTTTTAAGAATGTGGTGTGCTGGGAGTTGCACCCCAATAGCAGCCAGAAAAAAAAAACAACTATACAAAAGTATATATTTTTTGAAAGTTGACATCCAAAAGTATTTTACTAGGAGCATTTTAACTTTTTATTTAACTATTTTAGCTCTGTCCTAAAGAGTAAAATTTCATTTTAACAAACCGATTCTATCCAAACACAGTATTTGAGTACATTCATACACTGGGTACATGAAATTACTGAAACAACCTTTTGAATTTGCGTATTTCCAGAACCCCCCCCCAAAGTACAGTGATACCCATATGTTGGCTCTTGGGGTCAAAATTGGAACATTCAGTTTTCAAACAGGGGAAATTTGAGACACAACCACGAACACAAGTAGAGTGCCCCATATTTCATTTTAACCCCCACCCCCCACAACCATATTTGCTCAATTATAAGACAAGGGTTTTTTTCAGAACAAAAGCTCTGAAAAATACCTATTGCCTTATATTCAAAGTTGTCTTATTATCAAACCTCAAATAGAGGTCCAGATCCCATGCAGCGCTGCAGGAGACCTAGATCCTCCTCTCTTGCAGCTAGTTAACGTCTGTGCAATGCACATAGACAACCTCCGCTGCTATCAGACACTTCTGCCGGGGCTTCTGTGATGGAGCACCGTCATCACATGACCTTCCAGTGCTCCAACATAGAAGTCCTGGGTATCAGCAGAGGTTGTCTGTGCGCATTATGCAGACCTCCACCGGCTGCCCCCACTTGATACCAGGGAGTCTGGAGCATGGAACAACACTAGAGATGCATCGGTAGGTGGGGGGTCATAAGGCATATCAGGTGGGGCACAGTGGCTTATATGGGGGTATAAGGCATATCTGGGGGACACAGTAGCAGGCCATGGGGCAGATGTGCATAACTGGGGGGCACAGGTTGGCAATTAAAAGTAAATAAAAGCATTCTCAGTTTTTATTACATATGGAAAAATGTGAATATTTACTAATAAAACTTTTTTCTTATAGTGTAGTTATTTTTTTCTAAATATTCAAATTGTTGGGGATTGTCTTATAATCAAGCAAATACAGTATATGCGTCCCATGCAGCTGATTCCACACCAGCGCTGTCAATAATGTGTGGGTTAATTTATTATTACTTTAGATGATGACTCAATCTTTCTAGTGCTGGTTCGTCGAGGGGCTGTCTTAATAACCAGATCCCTCCTACCGGCCAGGAGTGATCCGATCATCATCAGCCCACTGAAGGCAGAAGAAGCTTTCATCCCTTTTCCTGAAGCTGCCTCTGGAAGCTGAGACACGATCACAGGTAAACCGGCGATTGCAAGGAGGAGCCTCTGTGGTCACACCTGTAGGAGTGATAAAAGGGCTCGTGGGGGCCCTTTCTTTTTTTTGGCTGTTGCTGGTCTACCTGGAACACGGCATTGAATGGGTTAACCACACTCATGGAGCGATCGGGCAGGAAGGGAACGTTGTGGCTGGTCCCCATACTTGTAGTAACAAACAATCCCCTTCCCTAAAGCTTTCTGTGGTAGCTGAGGACACAGTCGCTGGTTTACTGATGATTGCTTGTTAAAGCTGTAGAATCGCTTCTTTTGCAGCGATTAAAGGTTTGGGATGGGTGTGCTGATCTGCCCATACACCTGGGCAGACAGAAGCAGCAGTACCCCACAAGCACAATTGGGAGGAGGGAAATTTTTTTTAGCATGACATACCAGGTACATCACAGAACTGATAAGCCCACTTGGGCATGACGAACATAGTACATCACCAGACGTGAAGGGGTTAAAGGGGGCAGTTAACACACACACACCAAATATACATTAATACATACAGACATATCAGGAGATAAGAACCGCGCCTGCATGCAACCATCCTTTTATACAAAGTTAGTCAGGAATTGTGGGCTTTTGAGAGCCCTGCTCAAGGGCTTACAACACAAATGAATAATATGGGTAATTGAAATAAAAGGAGAGAAGATATATTGGTCAGGACCTACTTTTTATGTTGGCGCCTGTGGTTAGTGCTTCAGGGCGACATCTGTCTTTGGATTACCTGTTTGTTTTTTTCCCTCTCACTAATGTACTTTTGATGGAGACTGGTTGAGTCTCCTCAGTGTATATGCGTACAATACACTAGCTGTTTACCATGAGTGAGGTTGTTCAGCATGCTATTAACCAGTAGATCAGCATATCTACTGGTTTATCTAATTTTTACACTTTTATGTGATCATTTTCTCTATTTTGTTTTTTGTGAATAAGTCCTATTCAAGTACAGGGAAACAAACCACCTACTATCGCTTACATAATTTCCAACCTTTTTTTAGTCAACATAGATCATCAGCCATCTCAAAATATATAAATGTAATTATATTAAAAGAACAGTCACCACAAATTTTAGGTATTTTATTTTTGAAATAAGCCCCCCATTCTACCAATTTCCATCAATTATAGCCATCAAATGGTACTGATTTTTCAATTTCTTCTTCCATTTCCTGTAACAAAATAAATACACGTGTTAGAAACAAGCATTCAAAAAACAAAACCCATGCGTCTCAACAATCCCGTGTTTACGCTATACAAATGTATCACTTATCAGAATTAAGTTATAAAAATTCACAGACCAGCAGTAAAGTGGAAAAGACCCCTGTTAATACAGTCTAGCTTAGCTAAACAGGGCTGCCAGTCTAGTGCTCGGTGATTTTTCTTAATAAATGTGTCCTGTATGATTATCCCAACATAGTCTTGAGAATGTAAAAGAGGAAGGAACAGGTTACCTTTAGTAGCAGAGTTTTGTCATAATCCTCACGATGTCTGTAAATACACTGGCAAATGGAAGAATACAGCTTTTCAAGTTGGGATACATTGCTTCCTTTGGTTATTTTTACAATTTTAGTAAGAAGTTCCTGGGAGGAAAAGGAAAAACATTTACATTTAGCACAAAAGCTACCAGGAAGGCAAAGTGAACAAAGTACCATATTTGCTCGATTATAAGACGACCCCCAAAATCTGAATATTAATTTGTGAAAAAGAAGAAGCCTGAATATAAGATGACCCTATAGGAAAAAAGTTTTACCAGTAAATGTTAATTCATTTAAACAATTTTTTTAATAAGCTATGATTAAGATATACATTACTTTATATTGTTTAATAAACTGCATACCTCCCATATCACCTACATCAATTCTTCATTCAATTAAAACTGAAAATGTATTACTCATATTTTGTCCTCGTTAATGTAGAGTATATGGTAAATCTATATATGGAAAATCGATTCATTGTGAAAAACGTGAATGTAATCATCCATATACATTGATTACAAGCGTGTTTTTATCTATTTTAATACAGTATGTTTATTATATTAGACTTCGTGTAATATTGCGTGATACACTGACATAAGCAATGTCCAACGGTTAGATGGGTTTAGTATCATAACGGATAAAGTGTTGGGGGGCAGACTTCTTCATAGTGCTGAGCAGGTAAACGATTCACTACAAACATCTATTTGTACTTCATTTAGAATTAAATGAGTTTCTTGCCAAAAAGTTAATATGAACGTACCTGAAGCTTCTCCTTATCCACAATGCACAAATCTACGAAACAAAAACTTCAGAAGTTAGGATTTGCAGCAATAAGCAGTATTAGTGCATATTCATCAATCCCACCATTTGTGTCAACCTGCGAAAGCTCGTTCGTGTGCATTCTGCAACATCAGTCAAGGACCAACAGGTCTAGGGGATGACTTAACCAAATTGGAAACATTGATACAAATAATTTACCCATAACATTACAGTGGTGGGGCATATAAAGAAAGATGCACGTAAAATGTATGTAAAGCGGTTGCGAGTCTCAGATGGAGCAGCGATTGGCACAGAGATGAATCGCAGACCTACAGATCATTGTCTGTTTGCTGGGATTGGGCTCTGCTGGCGACCATCCATCCATGCGCTCTGTACAGAGGGGTCTATTCACTAGTAGTTTGTAGTTTTGCAGGAATAACTCCTTAATATTTGCCCTTCAAATGTAATCTCCTGCAAACTCCCTCTTTGGTGAATAGAGGACCCAAATAGGAAACTACTACCGTGCAATTATTCTCCGAATACAGTAACCATGCCATAGTGTCACCATAAACATGCAAATAGAAAAAACCCATGTTATCACGACGCACAGCAGGTGGGCCGAATATTTGTTAAAAAGTAGATAACAAGTGTACATATACCCACACACACATAACCCCAACGCTAGCTAAATCACCAATGACTACCCCCAAAAGTCACAATAAAAAAAGTCTAATAACCTTACAACCTTTTTTAGTTTTAAATTAAACACCACCAGCAGCATGCCGTAGGATTGAGCAGATCACATAACTGTCACAGAGCTCAATGTAAAAAAAGGCCACTTTTGGAAGCATGGGATGGCACTTACCCTCCGCTTCCTGGTTATCCTTGTTCTCCTCACTTTGTTTTGTCGTTTCTCCAGACACCATGGGTTCTGAAGTCCTGAAATTGCCTATAGATGTTACATTATCTTTGGCTGTGCTCACAGGGGAACCGATGGGATCGCCCGGAACGTGGTTATCATCATCTGCGTCCATTGAAGAGTCTTCATTCAGTTCGGCCTCATCATTGTTGAGACACGGCGAAAACCTCTTCTTTGCAAATAGACCAGAACTCCAACGGGATTTCCTCTTACATTTTTTCTTTGTTTTAACTACAAAAGATGGGTTTGTAAACATTAGGCTTCCCCAAAAAGGACTTGCCGAGCTCTGCCAGAGATCTGATACTCAGCAAACAATCTATGCCATGCTTAATACCCCCCTCAATCAGTTAAGAGTTAATTACGATGTAGGATGGATGCCAAACCTGTAGTAGGTGTGCTCACAGCTAATGGAACACCAGACATGCTTTCTTTCCCAGACGGATCCGCTTCACCTTTCTCTCCATTCTGAAGATTCTTTTGTTTACGGAGCACATGGTAATAAGACGGAGCATATTTCGAAGCTGAAAATCCTAAAGAAAAGTTCCATACAGTACTTTAGGTTGCTCTATGTCATAGCACGTGAATGACTTCTAATCGTAAACTATTATTCTTTACAGAACATACCTCTCTTATTGCGGGATTCCTGTATTTCTTCACACTGCTTCTCAAATTCCTCATCCAGCTCTTTTTTTATTATGGCATAAGTGGTATCTTTGAGCGCGCATGCCCTATGTCGGATCAAACGATCTGGAAAAACAAGCAGCGTATGAAATTAATCCAACAAGGCCAAAAAAATAGTGTCATACGGACAAATTGAATCAAATACTGTAAATGATGACATACATGTACCATTATGTCATTATGAAAATCATTAGACCCTGGATTGATAAAAATGCCACTAAATCTGCTCCTCCATATCGCAAAAAAAAAGTGCCGCTTTACAACGATCAATTTAATTTCTTATAAACGGATAATAAACCAATTTAGGCAACACTAACCTCCAGGATCCTTGTCTGGATTATACTCCAGAGCATTGCTGCATATTAGATCAATGTCTTTTAAATATTCTTTCACAGTCTGATACTTGTGTAGATCAATTTTACTTATAACAGTTGAGAGATCCATCGGTTGTTCGATAACAGTATCATAGTCGGGAACCTAAACAAAAAAAAAGTGAATAAAAAAAGAAAAAAATAGAATACACCGCATGTAGGAGCAAGCGTTGAGTAATATGACAAAGTACCCCTCGCACAGACACAATACACACCTAACATGTTATACCAAAACGGTGGAGGAACTCGACAACCAAATGCATTCTATGGATTTTCTACTTGTACGACAGAGTGTGATTAACAAAGGGAGGGGGCTAACGACCTTAAGGGAAGGAAAACAATCCACTATTTATAAAATACTTTCCGTACTAAAGTAGTCCATTGAATTGTCAGAACATACTCGTATCCACGGGTGTAACACGTATTCCCGTTAACAGAACTTTATCCCTATTGTAGCTGCAAAAATCTAAACTTCACAAACTGCTTGACTTTGAAGATCAGCTCATTACCTCTTCGGGGTCAACGGGCTTTGTGAAAGCTCGAAATCTCTTATCGATAGCAAGCCTGTTTGTAACATCTCTCAGGAAGAGTCTAAGCTCGCGAAAGTGGTCTTCCTCCTGTTCCTCCAATCGCTTCAGCTCTTCGGGGGTCAATGCGCGTGGCTCAGGCGGGGGAGCCAAAGGTAAAACCTCAAGGGTCCGCAACACTACAAGAACGAGTACAATGAAACAATGAGTGGAATCATCGTCCGTAAAACAACTTTTCCAATCAGACATCTCCAGAGGTGGTCCTAAAATTACTAACTTGCTCTCTTTTTAGAAACTGGCAGTTTGGCGGCTTGGTTCAAGATGAGATCCGAAAAGAAAGCTTTCCTTTCATTCTTGCATGGAGGCTGAACTTGAAATACTTCACCATAATCCTCCACAAACAGGTGCTGAATCTGAGGGAACATGTAAGGAAGATGCATGACATGTAAATTAAATGAATAATCTTCTGTTCCTCTTTCTATGGGGGATGCAATAAAATCTAACCACAAGCTAACCTAGTGCCAGTCCTCTTACGAGCCGTAATCACTTACAGCCCGTTGCTTTTGTTACACACTAGCACAACCAGCCCATGAAATATAGTTTTAGCACATGGCATTTTAGATCAAAGTCTAATAGCACCTCCTGAATCCTGTGATTAATAGTAACGGACACAAATATGTAGTAACAACCCCCCATCGGATAAATCAATCTGTACAGCTGCTAGCACGTTTTAGGTGGAAATGCATGGAAATAGTGTTTGATGCCGTCCGTTCCTGGTACCACAATGTATTTAAAGGCTGCTTTAGTACAGTACCTCTTGTGGCAGGTCACAATAGTCCATATCGCAGGTGCCCAGCAGAAGGATCGGTGAGAAAGATGGAATGTTGTGAAGCAAACTGATGAATGTTGCCTTCAGGGTGTAACTAACAGTCTCCCACCACAAATGTATATGCGGAACGTATACAATGCTCGGAGGTGTTCTTTTTGCTTCGCGGAAAACCTACACAACAAGAAATACAAAGCTATCAGTATGATGAAGTTAATGAGGGACAGAAAATGTTTAATTTATTGCACAAATTCAATCTAAATAAAACGAAGCAAATATAAAACACAAGAGCAAATCATACAATAATGTAACGCAGCATCTCAAAATAAAGCACAATCACAGGGACTGATGGCGAGTGTCACTGGAGCGAGAATGTTAAATATCTTGACAAAAAGTAACGCAAGCTGAGGGTTTACATTTCTTTTAGGCTATTCTGTTTTTCGATATTGGTTGCGTTCAGTCATACAGGGAGAAATGCAATGTAGGATGGTAACCAAAGCTTTTGAAACCATATCCTTTCCTCTACTGACTCGACTATCCTGTGATAGGCGGCCAATAGCCGAGAAAATCAAGGGAGCAATTTAATGGAAGAGGTAAATGTGCATGACCTGCTTCACCTTACCTGCGCGCATGACTCTTCAGGGGATGTTACGCTGGAACCCAGAAGGACTGCCAGATCTAATGAGTAGACAGTGAATTTTTCTAGTGCATGTATAACCGCAGGAGCCAAGTGGGACCCCTGGCCAAGTCCAGGTTTGCCAGCTATCAGTAGCCTGGGTCTGAAAGAAGTTGGCTGCCGATGGGCATCTCTACAAAACAAAACCATTTGAACTATGAAAAAAAAACCAAAAACACCACATTCATATTTAAGCCACTAACCCCCTTTAATAGCCTCTGGGAAAAGTGGAGTATATAATATAAATATACATATGCAGTGTAATGGTTAGAGAAAGTGACCAACATTATATCCTCTTTTTCCTTGAATTGTATACAACTTTGTATAAAAACATGTGTCGACAGATAATCATTTGGCCCCACTTCTGAATACTTTGCTCAGTCCCTGGCATTATAGTTTATCTAGGATAGCCTTACGCCTTCACTGTATTAATATCTACCACTTCTGCTTGAAGGCTATTCCATGGGTCCACTATCTTCTCAGTAAATTAATATTTTCAGGATATTACTTTTAAACCGTTGCCCTTCTCATTTAAGTCTATATTCTGTTTTATGAGACTATTTTTTGTGCTATTTATATCATCCACGATAGAATTGGAATTCAATTAGAAATGTTCTCTTCCGGAACAAGATATTTCTCAGACTATGTACACAGCAATCATTAAACTTCATTAAGAGCAAGCAGCCAATACCAGCACCTACATGTTAAAGTGAAGGAAGGGATGCTTCTGCTTGCTTGCTTGTTTCTGAGGCAGCTCAGCATCAAATACAGATGGTCCATCATCACCATCCAACAGGTCATCTGGCAGCCGACTTGAAAGCTCTACAAAGAAGATGCAAAGCAAACCCACCAATAAAAATAGAGGCATTTACAAAACATGTTTTAAGACCATATCTTACCAACAAGTTACTGACAAGGCTGAGAATATATTCCGTCACAGAAGGACCAGGACACAAACTTTGTAATCATCAGAAGATGCTTCTATGCGCTAAATTACCAAACTATTTCACAGGTCAGATAAGATTATTCTTATTGATGACTTTTCATTTGACATGAAACTTGTTATGGGGAACTGGCAACATTCTATCCACCAAATAGGGGGTAGAACCAAACATGCAGGCAAGCAGTACGGTCAGCTGAAGGCAAGTTAAAGAGCCCCCTTAACAATGAATATATATGTGATTGAAAGGAGCTTAAACAGGGAATTTAGGTTTATTTTCATGTGACCGGGTGTTATATAACCAAGAAATTAAACCTGACTGTGTTAATGAGAAAAGACCAGCAAACCAATGGCTCAGTCTTATAGATAACGTTAAGAGCTTTAAACTTCAAATAAATATATATATATATATATATATTATATTTATATATATATATATACACACAAACACACACAATGTATATAACGCCAAAAAGAAACATTGAAAGTGGCAAGCTCTACCGGAGTCTTTTCTTTTCTTCTTGAGTACTTCATCAGCATGCGGGAAAACTTTTTTTAGTACTTCCATGATGTTCTGAAGTGTGCTCTGAAGTAGTAGTTGGCTTATCGGTGAAAGAGCTTGTCCGGGGGAGACCACAGCTCTTTGCGAAGCTGGAACAGTTCTTTTTATGGCTGCCGCAAAGTCTCCGGCGGTGATTTTAATGGAAGACACATCCAACTGTAACTTGTCGGATGTCGTATAAATCTGAGGATAGCGACGTCTCAGAGCGCAGAGAGCGGCTTCAGCGCATACAGACTTCAGATCCGCCCCGCAGTATCCTAAAACAGCCGTTTAATAGAGGCATATTAATAAAATACTGCACGGCATGACTACCTTCACAATGTAACATGGAGCTAAATCTGTAACTATGCAATGTAGAAATAACGGCTCGATATAGAGCAAGATTCTAGAGCAGAAGACTTACTCAGCTAATCTGGAATTTTATTTTATTTATTTATTTTAAGGCAACCTAATTGTGCCTGGAAAATATTTCATGTCATAACCTTCAGATGTCAATTTAACAAAAGAAAATACTAAGAAACAGGATGCTTTCAGGAATAAGTGAAAACTGGTAAATTTTATGAAAATAAGTAAACTATGCTTACCAACACACATTTCTGCCAGTTCTTCCAAAAAAACGTCAGAAGGCTTTGGATTCCATTCATTAGTGTGAATTTTGAGAATCTCCATTCTTGCCTACAAAACACAATTTTGGTTTCTTTTTCCCCTTCTATAATCGTATCAAAAATACACAGTTATGCTCATGATTCGACAAATAAAAAAAAAATAATTGGGGAGATATATTGTTGACAATGACAAAAAAAAAAAACTATCTATATTGAATCCTTTTTACATTACCGAGATTAGCATGAGGGGGGTGCTTACATCATGTCGTAAAGCTCGAAACAATAATATTCCTAGTAAGCCTGTATTGTACAGATGATTGATTAAATTATATTTTGTAGATTGAATTGGAGCCTTTATTTCTTCCCGCTGAAGTTTCCTTCTCTTTCTCCAATTCTTTGATTAAAGTGAACATTTTACATGCCATTAAAATATGAATCATTAAGCATGCTTAGTCCCACTTGGTGCACATGCGAAGCTCAAGATGAAATTAAGTCTGGGGGAGAACATATGAAATCATTTGGCATTTGTGCTGTACTATCTTGCACGGCCCCCGCATGTGAAATAGCAGCCTTTTTCCTTCAGGCGTCTCCAAATATTTGATGTATTCTTGAACTTATAAGCGTGAGTTCGAGTTATACACCATCTATGAAAGATTTTATAATAGTGCTTGTGCATTTCTGATTGACTTTATACCTGGTACCTGCATAAATTTTATCTTATTATCTAAATATTGTATTCTTCCATAGAGCAATTCTCAGTATTGCCGAGGGAAGAGGGACTGTTGGCAACTTCTTCCGTTAAATATCTTGACAAAAGGCCACAGACAGTCTAATGGTAACCAATACTGGAAAACAAAGCTTTTGCAGCCATATCCTTTCCTCTACTGACGGGGCTATCCTGTGATAGGCAGCCAATAGCTGAGAAAATTTAAAATAAAAATGGGCATGCTTCCAAAGTGCTTAAGAACACTAGTTTGATAGGAGCCTTTGAGAAGCATGCTGCGTGGAAAGATGACGTATAGCATACCACGGACTACATGAAGGTTAATCTAAATAAAGTTAGTCATTCAGTGATTGGCTTACAGAACAATATACTCACTTCTCTGTCAGGCAATCCAAAAAGGAATTCTCTGTCAAAGCGCCCAGGTCGCCTCAACGCAGGATCAATAGAATCCAGTCTGTTGGTTGCTCCAATGACAACAATCTCTCCTCTACTATCCAAACCGTCCATTAGAGCCAAGAGTGTAGAAACAATCGAGCTAATGTAAAAAAAATAAAAAAAATAAAAAATAAAAAAAAATATACATACA
>VKOC01001297.1:0-99676 GCA_009364415.1 Spea multiplicata | reverse complement strand
TATGTGTATAATACTTTACTATACTGTACTATGTGTATAATACTTATACTTTACTATACTGTACTATGTGTATAATACTTTACTATACTGTACTATGTGTATAATACTTTACTATACTGTACTATGTGTATAATACTTTACTATACTGTACTATGTGTATAATACTTTACTATACTGTACTATGTGTATAATGCTGCTTTACAATAGAACTATAACATGTAGAATTTGACAGATCTGCTTTAAAAAGAGTATATTTTACATCCTCAAGTATAAAGAGCTGTCCAAGCCGATGGGATCCAGTTGATTTAAGATCCCAGATCCCGTGTAATAACAGGGTGATGGCGCCCGCCCCAGCCCAGCTCGGGGGGGGACTTGCAGTGTTAGGAGGGGGGGGGCTATCCGTTCTCGAATCCGCTCCTAGACCCGGCCGCGGCAGATTGTTTGACTTCCTGCTGCTTCAAACACCTGTCAGATCAACAACAGGTGCTCAGACCACCAGGCGGCCCCCATCACTCTGCCAAACGGCATTCACACGCCGCGCCGTTCTCCCGCAAACCCCGACACGTAATGCACACGCCATCGCTGCACAAAAGAGTTCTTATCCTCCTCACGGTGTAACACATGCTTCGTTACTGATCGTACTGCCTAGATTTCTCGAGGATATTTAGCACCCCGATATTTATAAAGCACGTTAGTGGTCGGGGGGGGGGCTAAAGCTGTTTGGTTTCAAGCAAATAACAAAGGAAATAAAATGAAAATTATTTAACTGAAGCGAAACTGATTTGAAAGTGTTAATGTTATCAAAATGTCAATCTAAAGCGTAGACCCTCAGCACGTCGGTGTAGGATTTAGGGGGTTATCGCGTCTCCAGTTTATGGTGTTTGATAATAAAAAGTATGGATATATAAAGCCTATACATTATAAAACGCTTTACTGTATTGGCTTCTACCACCTCTACTGGAAAGTGGAAGGTGGCTTCAGACATCCAGCCGTTCCTTGATAATCCCCTAATCCGTTCCGTGGCCGTGGAATATTCATCACGCCGTGTAAATTCGCTCTTTTTCCGGCTGTACACAGATTTAGTCTTTCATGACTTGATTCACCCTTTTTTATTTGAATTTTATATATAAAAGAGTTATGAACGAGGCGGGATAATCTCGAGGACTCATTTTCTTCCAAGGATCTTTTTTTTTTTCCTCCAGACCTGGCCTTGATTGGCTTTGGATAACCAGTTAATATCTTTCTGAGCAGATGGTGTCCTCAGCCAAGGCCCATGTTTAAGTTACGGCCTTACCGGCCCCTCGCAAAGCGGTCTTTACTGCCCCTTTGTACAGCGGGGGGAAGCTCTGTGTTAAATGTTCCTGCTTCCCTAATGGAATTACCGGTTAAAGAGCCGGCTTATTCGGCAGGCTTCCCGGCACGGTTGCGGTGCCTTATTCCAGCCTTCGTTAAAAAACAATTTAAGATTGGAAGAAAAAAAAAAAGATTCCCTAAAGTATCCGGATCCCGTATAAAGCCAAATATAACTGCAGCTTTTGGAGAGAATGAAATTGAAATCTTGTTGAAATTTGAGATGAGCAGCGCTGATATACTTTGATCCGCACTGCTTTTCATTCAACGCTCAGATCATTGAAAAGCTCGCAGCTCGGGGAAGATCTGACCCATGGCTTTATATTAAATTGATACAAACGCGCTTCCTTTACTTTTCCCCTATACCTACATTGTGTCCCCTACACAAACACTGCCTCCCCTACACAAACACTGCCTCCCCTACACCTACCTGCCTCCCCTACATCCTACACTAGCTGCCCCTACACCTACCTGCTCCCTAACAACACTGCCTCCCCTACACCTACATGCCTCCGCGTGGAGACAAACCCTGGCCTCCCTACACCTACCCTGGGCCTCCCCTACACCTACCTGCCCTCCCCTAAACAACACTGCTTCCCCTACACCTACATGCCTTCCCTACACCACTCACGCCTCCCCTACACCTACGCCTCCCCTACAACAAACACTGCCATCCCCTACACCTAAACTGCATCCCTACACCTAACACTGCCTCCCTACACCTACACGCTCCCTACACACCTGCTCCCTACACAAACACTGCCTCCCCTACACTAAACTGCTCCCCTACACAAACACTGCTCCCCTACACAAAACACTGCATCCCCTACACCTACACTGCTCCCTAAAAACACTTCGTCCCCTACACCTACACTGCTCCCCTACACCTACACTGCTCCTGACACAAACCACTGGCTCCCCTACACCTAAGCATGCCTCCCCTACCTACACTGCTCCCTTACACCTGCTCCCTACACCTACACTGTCCCCCTACACAACACTGCCTCCTACACTACACTGCCTCCCCTACACCTACACTGCCTCCTAACCTACACTGCTCCCCTACACTACACTGCATCCCCTACACCTAACAGCTGCTCCCTGACACAACACTGCTCCCCTAACACCTACACTGCTCCCTACACAAACACTGCCTCTGCCTACAACCACCTGCTCGCCCTACACTACACTGCATCCCCTAGCACCTGACAGCTGCTCCTACACCTACAATGCGTCCCTACACCTACACTGCCTCCCCTACACCGTACACTGACTCCCCTACACCTCACTGCCTCCCCTAACTACACTGCCTCCCCTACACAAACACTGCTCCCCTAACCTACGACAGCCTCACCCTACCAAACATGTGTTCCTAAGATCCGTACACAGAACACTGCCTCCCCTCACAAAACACTGCTCCCTAACACAAACACTGCTCCTACACTACAGTATGTTCCCCTTTGACTACAGTGCATAAAAGAGAGCCCCACGGCTCTAGAGTAATTCTTTTTTTCTGTGTTTTAAAGGGAAAATACAGAATAAAAAGTATCTTCTTGGGCATAACGCCCAGTGCCGTGTATGTAACAAACGCCCAGCGCAGTATACAATAATAAACCCCAGGGCTGGATACAGGAATAATCCCCCAAGGCCCATAACATGTAATAACCTCCCGGGCTGTATATGGTAATAACCCCCCCGGGCTCGATACAGTTATGTCGATATTGACAAAAACTTGGTTTTAACTCTTTAAATAGTGTCCCCTACTCTCCGGTACCAACCAGCACCTAATCGGTCAATGCCCAACATGGCCGCCTTGACCCTGATGATGTCATTGGACAGGAGTTTTCGTCTCCCCCTCTTTGGTCATTACCGTGGCTCCTTCTAAGCTCGGGAACATGTACGCGCCTAGTATGTTCTTTATAAATAATTCCTCGCTTTTCAATAATTCAATCAGAGCAGGAGAGCTTTGGTTCCTTAATAGCTGTAACATAATGTTTCCTCGCTGCCAGAGATGGTCAGCTAAATGCCTCTGTGCCCCGTCTTAAGTGCTTCATATTATCTATTCTCAAGGAGATCTGTATCCAGCTAGAAAGGGGGGAAAAAAATCCATAATGAATCATCTGCAGGTATTGATGTCTTTTAGTGGAGTGGCGCGCATGTTCGTCCGTTTATACAGACGGCGCTTTACGAGGCTTCTCCGACCGATGCCACCGGCATCCGAGACCCGAAGATGATGGCCAGAGAGTTTTTTTTCTCTGGCTTTATCGGCAAGAATATTGTTTTTGGGGGTTTTTTTTTTTTCCTCCTCGGCTAATAAAATCCGATGTCGTGAAAATAGAGGAATGCTGCGGATTCTGTTAAAAGCGGTAATAAACTGCGACGCGCGTTCTCACGGTTGGGTGGGTGGCATAGCCTCCGAGGGTCAGAGCGATTTACCATCTGCTTTAGATGCGCGTCATCGTTGCCATCGGTTGGCAAGGACTTTGTCTGTATCCAGAGATAAACGGAATTAAACATCGTCCTCCTGATTCCCATTTATCTCCCGTTTAGCCCCGCTGAACCCCTGTATCACCATTTTAGATCCTTATTATATTAGATTATATTGCGCTCTTTATGTATAAGGGGTTAATGGCAATTCAGCAGCAGGTCCCTCTGAGCCACCCTATAGAAGCGCTCGATCGCAGAACTTCGCAGCTGTCGCAAGCTCCCTCTATAATTGCCCGACTTCACCAAACCAGTTATGTCGGTTTGAGGTCTGACGAAGCGCTTTTGCCGGTAAACACCTCCATGCGAGTCAGTCGACCGTCGCCTCTGCTGCTTCTCCTGTTCCGGTAACCCCGAAAACGCCGAAATCAAAGCATGTACGGTGTACGCGGCTATCGAAAGTAAGGCTGACGGGGCTGCCTACTGACGCTGTGCAGACGTCGCGAGCTACAGCCGCATGGGCTGACCTGACTCGGAGGGACTTTGGTATAGTGGTCTGGCTCAACAAAGACAGCCTTATGTATTATGCTGGAAATCATAAATACTGCATGACAACTTAAAAATGTGTTGTTATTATGTAGAGAGGTATTTGGCTACTAAAACATCGAGACGGTTGGGCCCGCGCATGTTTGTGTGGAAAGTCCACGAGGCATGCGATTTGTTTTCTAAGCCCCTTCCGTCCATTTTGTTTCGTGGGCCCTGTAAGGGCGTACATGGCGTTATTCACAATAAACGTCATGCTCGCAGACACAGAGTGCAAACACCAGAACGATGTATATCGAGAGACATCTGTTTCCCTTTCACGCATATGCCTCTCAGACCCGCTCCCCCGCCACCCTCGGCTCCAGCAACAAAACCCGATTGTTCATTGTTCGCGTACACGCTCTTTTCTCGTCTGCGCACGCTTATTTGCACTTGTAAGAATGCACCTGTATTAAAGAATTAAAGAATCCGGCGGTAAGAACGACTCCTACGGTTTCCTTATCTTTTGCATTCCTTGCGATGACTGGCGGACTCACCATCGCCATCTTCTTCTTCTTAAGCCCTAGGTTCGAATAGTTGTCGATATTGAAATGAAATATTAATAAGTACGTTTTTTTCAGAGTATCTCGTCCCAAAATTACTGGGTGGTAGCACAGGGACGTTCGGATTAACGTATGATCTATAAGGTTAGTATAACGGCGTAACGACCTCTTCTGATTGGTCTTCGGAAATTCCAGAAAATCTTAAAAATGTATTGTTCTGTACCAATAATATTTAAATATAATATTTAATGTAATAGTAGAAATTTGCACCCGTTTCCTACATGTTCCTAACCGGCACTGTATTAGCCCAGGAGCAAGTGGAGCCATTAGTCCAAGCTGATTACATGGTCCTCCCCGTCCCCCCGTCCCCCCCACAGAAACGTTCAAAACCTTAGAGGTCTCTTCTGCGGCTGGAGAAAGTGTGAGGAGACCTCCGAGGTTCTGAACGCTTATGTAACTTTTCTTGTCATCGCCGCTTTGGGTCTCGTCGATCGGCACTGGCTGGAGAGCAGAAGAAGTCCTTCCCGTGCATGATGGCCAGTTGAGCGGTGTCCGTCCGAGGTTAGCCACGGCAGCTGTTTCTGCTGGCTCAGGATTAAGGAGTTATCCACCGTTTAGCCGTCGGTTACCTGGCAGCAACACCCAAGACTGCTCAATGCTCCTCTTACTGGTTTAACCGCATACTGCTGGACCTCACCCTTTCCCTCCCAGAATTCTGCAGCACACCTTGTGCCTCTTCGCCCCGTCTTCCAGAAAACGCCTCGGGCGGTTAGGGGTTAATGTCGAGCTTTGAGAGTTTAAAGCTGTGACCCAAAGGCGGATCAGCTGTACCTGAATTGAAAAACAGAGAAAATATTCCAGCGTCGGAAATGGGTATAATTTGTGAAAATCCATATAAAATAGTATTTGCTGAGAGGGTGGTGCATAAATGGAACTGCATCCCAGCAGAAGCGGCAGAGGGTAATTTAAACCTATGTAGCCGTTGTATGGGGCTCTTTGCTCATCGATTGTAAGCTCCTCTCATGATGTTATTGTCCAATTGTATATAAATTTTAACCATAGGGAATGTATAAATAAATGGGGTGAAGCCCCCTCCGCTCCAACCGTAGGTAAACAAGACGGAAAAGTAGCAGACGGCCGTCTTCCTTTTTAGGAGCGGAGGCAGAGAGGCCGGAGCCCGTCTCCACCTCCCTACCCTGATAACAGCATCTCCGCAGGGCCGGACCGTGGGAATCCTGTCTGCCTTCTGCTGTCACGTCTATGGGAAGGTTATTCCCCGGGGCACGGGGGCATCGCACGCGCATTCTTTCTCAAGTCAGCCTCATGAGTCTGGAAACCCTTGTGGCGCTGCGGCCATTTTGTACCCAGCAGATAACGTAGTTGCCGGCTGCGAGAACGATTTAACCCCAGTGCGTCGTACAAGGACCTCAATTACTGCACAGAGGGGGTGTAGTCCTCTTAATAACGTCTACCTGACCGAATGGGACACCAGTCCACGTATCCACAACTCTTTAAGAAAAGAGTGAATGTTGTCACTGGTTCCTAACGATCGATGGCCTTGATTGAGAATGTGGTAACGGCCCGATGTGCGGGGCATGAAGGCATTTCCTCACTCCTTAGACAAGGCTTGCGGGTGTTACGTATTGTGATGTCATACTAGCCCAATAAAGTGACCTGGGTTTTTAGAACCTCCGAGGTCTCTTCTTCGGACTGGCTGCCCATGCAAGATGTCTTTCTATTGGGGTCGTACGGCTATATCCATCTGTCCACGTGTGTCAAGGTTAGATTGTAAGCTCTTTGTAACCTCAGGCTTAGGACCTAACCTTTGTTTGCTTTGAATTTAAATATTTTTAACCCTTTACCCACGAGCGGCCCTTTCTCACATGTGCTATACAGTGCAGTGCTTACAGAGAAAGGGTTAACCAGCGAACATATGGCGCCGCTGTCTGCGTGTTAATGGCTTTCAAAAAGCTGAACCTGGCTATGCACGTGACTGCACCCCGGGGGAAGAGAGACCTCTCCCTCATGTGCATGTCTGGAGACACAGGCCTACCTGCCACCTGTGCCTGCGCAAGAACATGCATGTCCACGCCTGCTGGCTGAGGATAATGGGCTTTGTATATAGATGGGTTTTTTATACACATTTTTGGAGATTTTAGGGCCGTAGATCCCTGTGATACCCAGCAAACATTCTGACCTCCTAGAAAAGAGGGGCATCAGGGGAGGAAAGAGGGTGGTTAAGTGTGTGGTACCGGTGTTGCCGGGTTCTGGTATTACTGGAATCCAGTTATGTAGCAACCTGGGAATCCAAAGCCTTGTGTTTGCAATTTTTGCAATGAGGCTCAACCTGCAGGTTATTTTGGCAGCGGCTCTGGTGGCTTTTATGGGGTGGCTGTCCTTTTATATGACGTAATACACCATTCGATGACATCATTAACTTATTTACCCACACGTACGTATTTTCCAGCATGGAGTTGTGGCATTCAGCACGCGGCAGGTACGTGATGGAGCTGGCTTTTAAATGGGGGGGGGGGACGCGATCAGCAGAAGGAATAGTCTCTGTAACGGTGACCACAGGGAATAGCGGCTCGCCCGCGGGTATCAGATCTCCTATGCGTAAAGCATTCTGTCCCTGTAAATATAGTTTGATCCGTACATGTGCTTGTGTTAGTAAATGAAGCCACATGGCCTGCGATCGCGCAGTATGCAGCCCCGCGGTTGCCGTCACAGTCCGGCGGAGTGCGTGGAGGGTTAGCTGTGCAGCTACGAGCCGCGCGGCCAGCACAGTCACAAGCCACTTCCTGCTAGCTTCAGCATCTCTTCCCCGCACTTTAACCCCTACAGCTCTAACAAGAACACACAGGCCCTTTCAGATTTACCAGAAACAACAAGTCTGGGCATTCCCCACCCGGTAAACGACATCCACGTCACGTGGTCCCCGTGGAACCAACACCACGACGATTAGTAAACCATAAAAAGCCTCTGTGCATTACAAATGGGAGTGTTTTTTATCCACCTTGGCTATTCATGATGGTGGCACAGGTGCGCCGTTTACCTCCTTGCCCGTGGAAAAGGTTTTCCTTCTGGAGTCTTGCACCTGTCATACCTGGGAAGTTTAGGGTGTAGGAGTAGGCAGGACCCGGCTGGGGAGCGGGCAACGCCAACACTTACTGTTATCTGCCTGGGGATCAGACGCTGCCGTGGAGGCCCAGAACTCCCTGAAGCCTCAGGGCTAAACGCATCGAGTTCCCGGCAGCGGTCATGAAGTTCAAACCATTTAAAGTACGCACAATGACAATCTGGTTGTGAAAAGTGGGTTTGGTGCATCACAAGACGAGTGGAACCCCACAGTAAGAGAATTCCACCCACGGGATAGCTTCACACGCTTCTGAAGGACACTGCCTTCAAAAAGCTGCCATTTTCCTGTGGCCGAGCTTAGCTGAGGTAGCGTTCATGTTTTATTGGATCATGATTTTATGTAACCATTGATCAGTATTACGATATGTCTGATATTATCCTACCCGTAACCAGTCACCAGAACTGTGATTGTAGAACTTCAAGTGAGGATGAACCTTGCAGATCACAGTACATTGAACCCAGCAGGTCCCGATCTGCTAAGAGATCCTGTGGAGTTAACCAGGACCCTGTAGATCTCCACACACTGAACTCAGCAGGCCCTGAGCTGCTAAGAGATCCTGTGGAGTTAATCAGGAATCTGGAGATCTCAGGTTACTGAGCTAAGCAGATCCTGAGCTGGAAAGAGATCCAACTAAGTTCACCAGGACCCTGTAAGTCTCCATACACTGAACTCTGCAGGTCCTGAGCTGTAAATAGATTCCATGGAGTTAATCAGGATCCCGCAGGTCTCCGTTTATTCAGTTCAGCAGATCCTGAGATGCAAAGAGGACCAACTAAGTTCGGCAGGAGCCCACAGGGCTACATATACTGAACTCATCAGATCTTGAGCTCTTACAAAGCTCTTCAGGACCCCACAGGGCTCAATACACCTGAACTCAATCACTGAACTCTGCCTGGTCAATGGTGACGATATTATGGGTTCCATTTTTGTCGTCCGCCATTTTGTTTCTAGAAAACATCTAGATTTTACAGGATGCGTCCTCAGCTCATTGCGTGGGATGTGCAAAGCTGAAGTAGCCAATTTCCTGGTGTAATTTTACATCCCACGTACTGTGGTCAGTGGTCAGCGACATGTAAATAATTAGACGCGTCCCGGGATCTTGAACTTATGTGGAAGAGCTGAAGTCCTTCATTACCCAACATAGCCCCGGACATGGGGTGCCAAGCACTCGGGACGGGAAACTGCAGGACAGGCGTGTGCAGCTTAAACCAACACGTCTACCATTCATACGGAACGTCTGTCCTCCGAGGGCCACGGGAGGTGGGGAGAGCATTGTTTATCAAAGTGCTTCAAACCTGCTGCTCCCTCGCACGGAAAAAGTGAATAAACCCATAGAATTTCTTCCCTCCGCGTACCTTCTTTCGAGGATTTTCTGTATGGCCCTTGTCCGGAATCTATATGTTTTTTTTTTTAATGGATATAAAAAATATATATATCATTTTATTTTTAGTACCATAAACCCACGTTCTATTAGGTCTTGGTCTGCTTGGAGATGAGGGATTATTCTTCACAATCTCTGGACTTTTGACTTTATTCCAAAGAGTGGGGTAGGCGCTGAGGTTCTTTTGCGTTGTTACTCTCGATACTCTTGTCCAGCCAAAGGCTTAGTTAAACATCCAAAACACCAAAGATGACCCCTAATTTAAAAAAGGGAATTTTGTTTGTCCAATACGCAAACCAGATTGCCAATAAATGAAGGTTCGTTCTGCCAGAAACCAGACTACTCGGTGAATATTCTTTCTTGATCCCATAAACCTCGTAATCTCGTAACAAATTGGATTTTAGTATTTAAGACGTTTCACACGATGGTGACTCGGGCCGCACTCCTCCTTGGTCCAATTTCTGGGTTCCTCACCTCAGGAGGAGCGGCAGATATCTTTCTGGAGGAGCGAGCAGCCTAAGGAAGGGCGCATGAAGCAAAGGCTGTGGGGAAATAATTATGAAAAGTATAAGTATTTGGAATGCTGTGACTTGGTAAATAGGGTTTTACCGTTTCCTCATAGCACTGACTGCATTATAATTCCCAACGCGCTTCACTGTCCAACGTGCAGGATTCACTCCTCTAGCGTGGCGTCCCTGCTCGAGTGCAGGGTTTGTCGGATCCATCTTTGCTAATATTTGGCCTGGTTGGGCTTGAGGCATCACCAGGATTTTCTGAGGCCTAACGCTGCTAAACCTGGCAGGATGGCGTAGACCTCGCCGTAACCCGTAGCACTTTCCCTTTAACTTAAGATACATCCGAAGATGCTCCAGCCTCCTTCCTGTGTTGGACAGGAAGTGATGTCATTGCAGGGCTCTTTAACTTCATGGGTGGGGGGGGCATAGAAGTATCCAAAGCGCCATTTATTTGCATTCATTTATGAACTGAATGCTGGAAGCCGCTGAGGTTTTGGTTCAACCCCTACCGCTGTTAACCCTTCGAGGATATAAAGTAATGTTAACGTCTCCCCCTCTATGACTCTCCGCACCGTGTAGGTTTCTGCCTACGTTGCCTTTTCTCTGATCCAACGTCGGTAAAAGTTTTTTGTGCTTCGTATTATAAAAGCTCTAAATAAAGTAGTCTAGAACGGCATGGTGGCAAATCCAGGCATTCAAACAGCTGAAGCTTGTGGTTTGGTTTGCCAATCAGCGTAATTAATCTGGAGATACTGCAGAGAAGCTAATGAATTTCCTAACCTGAACCCCCCCAAAACCAATCTGCAAATTAACAATAAGGTTGAGATAACTTAATGGGGAGGAATAACGATGCAGGTCCCGGGATCCCTGGAAACGCTCTGCTTTCCCAAACCCTTCCTCTCTCTGCAGCATTAGGAGCGGTTAGGACTCTCGCCACCGAACACAAAAACGGTCTCCAAGCGCACTGCTTACGATCACCTTGCTTTTAACCCGCGGGCTGCTCGGGGCATGAATAATACATGAAAATAAATTGCTTTTGTTTATTTTTTTTCTTTTTATTGATGAGAGAAGGAGCGGCACGAGAGCCCTGGGATCCTCCGCATAAAACAATAAGCTCATAACGATATTAAAAAGAACAGGCTGTACCGAGCCTCGCGGACATAAACATACGCACCAACATTAGAAATGGCAAGAGGGGCACACTTGTTTTAGTGGGTGTGGTTAGAGGTGTGGCTGGGGGCGGGGCTTCTTCAGACTTTTTATGTGAATATTCACATTATTGGAGATTTTCGGTCTGTAGAACCCTGTGATGCCCTCATACCCAGCAAACATTCTCCTAGAAAAGAGGGGCAACAGCCTGGGAGAGAGGGGCATCAGAGATTCGGCAAAGCATCCGCCGCTTACCCACCAGTTGGCGCTGAATTGGTCATTTCATCGACTGCTGAATGGAGCGCTCTGCGCTGATACTTGCTCTGCCACATTAATCATTGCCCCGTTCCATGCCCTGGCACCGCAGCCGCCCCGGCATGGAGTTGCTATGTACACGAGAAATTAGCCAGGAACACGGGCTGGTAATTATTTCCGTGAAATAGGATCGAGTGCTTGCTTTGCTAATTTACGGCATTCGCGGCTTTTAACCGTTTGGTGGAGTCTTTCTGTAGGCGGGAGCGATGCAAACGTTTAAAGGGATTTAACAAAGGACAGGTGGGACGAAGGAGAAAGAGGCCAGAATCCACCACTTGAGGGTCAAAAGCTTAGATGGAATAAGAGATAAGAGCAACCGCTTCCCAGCAGAAGTGGTAGCATTTATTACAGTGAGGGATTTAAGCACGCGTGGGATCCTGAATCTAGGATGAGACTGACTGAGGTCTGAGTCTCAGATCCGGAGAGTTCCATGGATCCTGGTTATGTCGCCCGATCTCCGTGTAGCCGATTCATATGGGAGCATCCGCATAATTACATGCACTCTGTGTCTCCTCATTATATACACGCCCGGCGTGTTCCAGGCTCCCGGCTTCTGGGAGTAGTCATTCCCAGGTCAATTATGCCTAAATGGTTACATTGCCTGTCTGCTATGGTGAAAGGGAACTTTTTTTTACGCCTCCAAATTGAGATGGATCCGCCTGTCGGTGGCGGTGAAAACCACCGTGTCGCCTTGGTTCACATTGATGCAAAAGGGCAGAGCGAGGGCCGGAGAGCACTTACCTCCCATCATTATGTGTTGTGCAGCCCCGGGCGTGTGAGGGTGTGATTTATGGGTCAAAACACTGAAATTACTTTCCCATCTTGCCCTGAATATTTTACGGCACTTGTTGCGTTTTAAAAGCAAGACCCAACTGTGTCTGGATCAGCACTCCCATCATGCCCAGTCTGCATTTGGCAGCGGCCCCTCGGTTTTGGGCTAGCCGTCAGTGTGTTCGGAGGGTTAACTGTAAATGGTGATATTTCAGAGCCAACACGGGGACTACATAAAGCCCCAAATACCCCGCTCTATTTGCACAGAAGCGCCCCATATATTCTTCATGAAAAAAGTTATTTCTACAGATTTTATTAACCTGCTTTTTTTTTAACCTGATTTTTAATGGCTTATTCTTTTTTTGCCACGTGTCCCCTACAGACGTTTATGCCGACGGGCTCACCCCCTCCAGCATATGCCCCCCTCCTATCCCTCCATCGGCGCAGCACATCTGTAAGTTTCACTTCTGTGTCCCCCTCTCCAAGGAGGAAGTCGGCCAGCAAGAACGAAAGTGCCGGCTCCTGACAATGTCGCTGTCAGGGTCTGCGCGGCATGCGCCGGGCTGTGGAGCAGCTGGCCGGCCATGTGAATAAAAGCTGGGACGTTACCCCCCCCCCCATATGCCAGACCGCTTGTAGAACAGGGTGGCCTTAGGAGCTTGCAATCAACCACGATCTAAAATTTCATTTCCATTACTGTGTGCATGGATTTATTACGGGAGTCACTGGGGCCGTATGGTTTTAGTAAAAGGTTTTAGTGTGAGGTATGAGTCCCCTTTTTTTGTTATAGTTTTCTTTTGTTCTTTGGGTCGTGCTTCGTCTCATTAAAACAAACATTGCGTGGTATAGGATGCAGAACGAAGCAGCCTCTGGTGGTGGGCTGGCACGGCCCCCCGGGATTAATTACCTATCCATTGTTTGTCTGATCAGGATTGTTTGGGTGAGATTAGTAAACGCAAAAGCGAAAAAACCCTGGTCATTAAGAATTGTAACAAGCACTTCCATATATGGTCATTTCCCATATCATTATAGTCTGAGCGTTATCAGCAGCCAGGCATGCTAGCCGATACCGCCTCATGGATCTCCCGTCAAATCCTTTCACTCTGTCACTGTTTATCTCTGTCTGGCCATTTAAATCACCCTCTCCTTATCCCCATTTCCCCCTTATCTCTGTCTCTGCACCTCATCCATCCTTCTCTCTCTCTCTACCCCTTCCATTTACCTCCAATATCTTTTTTTTTTTTAAATGATTGTTTTTATAGAGCTCCTGCGGACTCCGTAGCACTGTTACAATAGAGGTGGGTACAAAATTACGAGTAACCTGAACATGTTACGATGTACTGGTACAGAGGAGAGAGGGCCCTGCCCCTAAGAGCTTACAATCTGTTTGACTGTTGGTTTTCCTCTTTTTGACCAGTTATACCATGACTTTCCAGTTTTTAATCCCAACTGCATCCTGATTGAATGAGCAGCCTATATCGTGGCCGGTACCGGTTGTCTGACTGTTCCGTTTCTAAGGTTAGAGTAAGCGGTTCTCCTGAGCCAAAGCATCCTGGAGAAGTATAACAGGAAGTCGCTGTATGATGTAACAGGAAGTCGGGGTGAAAAGGAAAATGCAAAAAGTATCAGAAGCTTTTCGCTGGTGGGGTTAGTGGAATTGGAGGTTCTTCTTACCCCCTTTTCCTCATTTGTTTGCAGAGAAGCCAGCAGAAGGTATTTCGCAATCCCTTCCTTTACTTAAATGATCCTGAAGTGCTTGGAACCCCGGCACCTGTATGGGTAGCTGTTAAATTATACACCATCAGGGCACTTAAACATGACCTTGTCATATCTAATTCTCTCTTTATATAACTCGCCCGACGTATCTTTTCACGTTTTCCCAGAAAAAAAGCCTTTCATTGCTAAAGGTGATCTCAATTACGATGGAAAACAAATCCAGAAGCATGGGATATGGAGGGTTGCTATGGTTGTCTTGTGAGCAGTCCCTTTAAAACCTACACCTAGGCGTAGGGTGCGTTAATGACCTTGATCCAAGGACAAGTTGGGCAAGGTAGTGTTACTCGGAAAGCAAGCCTCGTGCCTCGCACCATTATCAGAAAGGGAAACGCTCTCATAAAAGGTGCGGAAATCACGAGATGGAGCTGAGGAGACAGTTTTTGTGTCCGCGATCTGCTGTTTGTTTAACTCGATCTCCTCCGAGCTCCGGTATCAGCTTCCAGCTGCTGGATAAACCCTCGACTCAGCCGCCGACGGGAAGTTAAAGCCTCTGCCGGGGGTCTCGTAAAGTAGGTCGCTCGCCCAGCGACGCCGACCCGCGTTTACTGAAAGAGGCCGAGCAACGTCTCCAGAAATTAACCGTATTTCCTAGATTTTGGAGATCTTCAACAAAAAGGATAAAGGTGCTGACTTCAGGTGGAAAGTCGGTGACCTTGGAGTGCAGCCGCCATGGAAATGTGTTTTGCGCATGCTGCAGAGCCTTCCTGCACCAGCATAGGGGAGCTGCCCGTATCCACCATGTCTGGAGATGTCTGTCTCCTGAAGGTTGTGAGCAGCCGCTTTCCCTGGAAGAAGTTACCCTTTTCTATTACACCCGCTTTAAGACTTTATCTTCAAGATCTCGTTATGTACGTGGCCAGTCCTTTTAATATACTTGTCCTAAATGTGTCTCTACCAACTCCCCTGGGAGGCTGTTCTCGGCAGTAAACCACTTTTGATTGTCAGAAGGTAGCCACCGTTTCCTCTTTTTTTGTTTTACGATATTTCCAGTTTTGCCGGTAACCTTGCCCCGCGTCAGCGTTTTCTGTTAATTTGCATGATTTGGTTCCCCTCGCCGAATGGAATTCATTTCCGCACTACTGGAGGCTGCACTGCGCATGCTTGTTACATCCTGCCGACCGGCTACCTGTTACTAAGAGCTAGCGCTTATATTAACCTCTTAATGGCTTTCCTATTTATGAGGACTGTGCTTTTTGTTCTTATTTAGGTTAATACATATTTATGCAGGGACGATACTAGCAGAGATCATGGCTTCTGATCCATTTGGGGGGTCTTTTAGACCTCCTTTAACAAGGGGGGGAACACCTGATCTTTACAAAATCAATTATTATTATTTTTCTTTTGTTCTAACGGTGAAAATGTGTTTCTTTATCCTTAATGTGATTCCAGCTGTTCCTCCCTCCTTCAGTGTAGTCGTTGCCATTCAAATCAACTCCCTAGCAGATGCACAGATCAAATGATATTCTCTCTATACCTTTTCTGTTTGGGTCTAAACCAGGCTGCCTCATCGTCCCGTTTAGAAGTGAATCTGGAGTGCGTTTAAAAAATAATAAATAAAACGATATCCTTTGAACGTAACAAGATGTTTGCCAAGCGACGGCGTCTTCCTGTTGTATAGAGCAAAACCGCCGCTGTCAAAAAAAGCATTTATCCCGCTGTCAGCATTTCCCTGGCATTCCGTTAATATCCATCGTTTTCTCGAGAACATTCCCCATGCGTTTATCACAATCGCACTAGGGGCCTGTTTGTAAGGATGCCTCCCAGCATGCCTTGCCAAATATTGGCTTGGCCCCTTGCCAACCCTTTTGCCAATCACAATGTGGCTCCCACCTTGCCGGGAGAGATTAGACCCAGAAGGAGTTTATCGCGTGTCTGCGTCCTGCCACAGAGATGTAGGTGAATAATTTAGCGAGTGGTTGCAAAAATCAGCGGTTTTATTATTTTTTCGGAGCCCCTTGTACTGGCCCAGCCCGGTAGATGCCAAATCCCGATAAAGCCCAGGCGGTTTTGCAGAATCGGCATGTCCCGGACCCTTGGCGCCGTTCAGGACAGAGCTCCGCGGCTGAATGAGAGAGAGAGCGTTCGGTCGGAAAGGAGAGCGCCGCTCTGTTAGGCACGAGAGCCCAAATGTATCTGACGTTTTAATAATTCAATTCGCTTTGTTTTTCACTTGATTTGGCAAATCGGATGGTAAAATCCCGAGGTGTCACCCCAACAAGGAATCGGGGAGGAGACCGTGGGTACCGAGAAGCAAAAGAACATTTTATGGGCAGACTCCCTTTCAGGTTGCGTAGTTAAACACCCAGCGTTACAAAACCTCCTGGCTGTCCGTCGAGAGGACAAGGAGACCTCGGCATGCATGGGTGTTCTTTGATTTCACGCTAATTAACACTTCGGAAACCGCGAGGCGTGATTCACTTTCACCCCAGGTAGAAAGCGCTTTAAACCGCTGGAGCGTCGGCGGCCATCGCTTAGCCCCCGACATTCAGTTTATTAAGGAGGATACAGACCCGTTGTGCTTTTTAGTTTGATGTTCGCCTGTTGTTAAGTTGCTGATTGCTGCTGATTGGTTCAGGCAGTCTTGATGATTTCCTTCAGGACAGGAAATCGATTACAGATGCTAAACTTTTTAGTGCGCCATTGACAGATCTGGGATCCGCTGCCTCTGCCTGTTCAGTGATCAAATTTTTACTTTAATTGTAGAATTTAATTCAAAAAGCTCTTTTGTAGGAATCCTAAACACAGTTGGCTTTAGGATTTGAACAGATTAGTGAAACACGATGATTTCTGTATATGTTACACGTGAGATTTACATATGTTTTATACATGTATAATGTATAACCATCTGCGTTTTTTTTTCTGTACAGATATTCAGTGTGAGAAGGATTTCCCCAAATGATGCACATTGATCTTGGGAAGAGTTAGAGGTAAGTGTCTTACCCCAAGAGCTTACAGTCTAGCGGTATAATAGGAGACCCTACCCCAAGAGCTTACAGTCTAGCGGTATAATAGGAGACCCTACCCCAAGAGCTTACAGTCTAGCGGTATAATGGATATTAAGTTCCAAAAATACATTCTGTTCAGCGTTACACTGCTTGTCTTGTTGAAACAAAAGGGTTAATAGCCAGCGTGCTCTTGAAGGTTGCAGTAACTCTGCTGTCTTTCTGCTAATAGCTTTTGTTCATTGACTGGAAGAGATAAACTCTATAGCTGCATCTGAAGAGCAGGGGGTAACTGTCCAGGGGCCGACCTGTACCTTTAAGACGTAAAGTTTCCTGCGACCCCCCCCCGCCGCCTCCCCCTCCTCTTACCGTCTGGCCCAATTACATCAATCCCAAACTCTGGCGGATTATTCTCCAAGCAGAACATTACGTTCTCTTCCACATGTGTCTGTGTGCGTCCGTCACCCTGCCAGCAACACAACAGCTGAGCAGAGCGGCCCCTTTCCCCCCGCCAGAGAATCACTCCGTTCCCGGCCCCTGCTCGCCGTTGCGCTCTTTCTGAAAGCTCTCCTCCATACCAGCGTGCCGCTCCACAAAGGCCATTGTATTTCTGAACCTGGGATTCTAATTAACACAAATGCCGGCAGATCGGCCCCATTCGGCCCCCATCTAGTCTGCCCATTTCTCCTGCTGGAAAGACTCCAACTTCAATCAGTCGTTGGTCTCATCTTAGATTCAGGAGCCGTATGTTTATCCCATACCTCGGCCACTTATGCTGGGAGGCCGTTTCATTTATCTACCACACTTTCAGTAAAGTGAAACTTCCTTAAACAAACAAAGAACCTTTACGGGGCCGTTTAACCGGGGCTAGGAATTCCCCTTTCACCAGGTATTTGCATTAAAGTGGATGTTCCATGCATGGTAAATAAATAAACCGCAGCAGATCTGTCGCTTGATCCTGACGGTTTAGTCACAGAGTAATAAATAAAGCAATAAAAATCTTCAAACCGAAGGGAAGTCATCAGAGCGGAATATGCAGGACTCGAGATTCGCTGCACGACTTCCGCATAGAGACGGAGAAACGTCCCTACGGAATATATCCGGGAGTGGCGAGAGCCTGGTTCATAGGAGCTTACGCTCTATACGGCCGGGATCAGGGCCCTGGCGCGTGGCAGAGAGAAGGTTAATTCATTCATTGATTTAATCAGAGTTTTTAACACCTCGAAGGCAAACACATCCCAGATCCCGTCTTCCTGTCAAGGATCTAATCTTATCGCCTCGTGTCTTGTATCTGAAACGCTGGCCAGCGCACGGCTATCAGGATAGCGAGTATCTGTTTACTCTAGATAACCCCCAGTCCCAGTGCGGGTGGCACATTCCCAATAGGGGTTGATAACGCTGGGGGGGGCTGGGGTGGGGGGGGTAGAGATTTATCTATATCGTGGATGGGGTGCAACCAAGAATCTCTTTCAATCAATGATAATTAACCCATTTATTTAAAATTTAACATTTTTTGTTCTCTTAAATTATTTGATAGGATTTTTTTCTCTGCTGATTAATAGGATTTTTTTTATGTAAAATCCTACGCCTTGCTTTTTTTCTTGCTTTTTTTTTTTTTTCTGCCATCTGTAGAAAAACGTCAGAATTCCTTTAAAAACACCTTGAGAAATTGTCACCGTGAGAAGTGTTATTTATTCCCAGCCCCTTCGCTGCCACTGGGGTACCATCAGAAACCCCCCCCATTAATCTCAATATCCGAATTATTTACTGATTTATATAGCGCCATCATATTCCGCAGCGCTGTACAATATACATTATCTACTGTAATGCAAATGCCCTCATAAACCATAGCTGGTACGCGAGATTCTCTCTGTTGATCCATACATTATACTGTGTTAATATTAATATAGGAATATATATATATATATAGTAATACGGCTACAACCTCTACTCTACTATATATGTTTATATATGTATATGTATGTATATACCGGTATATATATATGAATGATTTAAACATGTAACGGTTACAATGTATCCTTATGACTTCCCAATGTCACTTCTGCCTCCGTATTCCCGGTTTCTTTAACGTCTCGGTGAATTACATGTGTGTGACATTGCTTTACATATGCTCAAAAACATTACCCCCCCCCCATAAATGAAAGCCGTGAAATGCGACACCGCGATGGCGTAAAAAGGCCAGCCATTCACCCGATGGACTTTCAAAGGCAGAGGAACCTTGGTGTGGTCTCGGTGTCACCCTCTGCGTGACGGGCAGTGACAGTACGGACAGGTGGGAGAGTGTCAGCCCGGGGGGGTCACTGGTGGAGGGGGTCACGGGGCTGGTTAGTACCTTCTTCTTCTTTTTTTTAATACCCCATGCATTCTGTGCGTTATTCGTTAATAAGAGACAATCACAAGCATTAAAAGTCCAACGGTTTTAACTCTCTGAGCACCAGAAGCCGGACTTAATCAACCTCCTTGTCCAGACCCCTCATGCACAGGAGTAAAAAGTCACTAATCTGCAAGAAGAAGTTGGAGGAGGGTCTCTGTTCCTATGAGCTTACACTCTAACCAGCCTGATAGCAAGCAGAGCCGGTGCTTTGCATTTAGTGCTACCCTTGATGCCAACGTCCATCGCCTTCCTTTGCGATTCAAGGCAGTTTCCTGGCTTTATATGTTTCTTCTTCGTATTTGTGGTCCAAGAGCTTGCGCTCCATGAATCACAGCAAATTCTCACACAGAAAGTGATGCCTTAACTTAAAGCTGCCACCGGAAAATTCCGGGCTCCGTGCAAGTAAAGCGGTCCTTCGCAATCCCTTCAGTCACAGACCCCTTCATAACAGGCTTCCTGTAAGTAAAGGGGTCCGTCACAGACCCCCTTTATTACAGGTTACCCATAAGTAAAGGGGTCCATCACAGACCCCCTTTATTGCGGGCTTCCTATAAACAAGGGGGTCCGTCACAGACCCCCTTTATTACAGGTTACCCATAAGTATAGGGGTCCGTCACAGACCCCCTTTATTGCGGGCTTCCTATAAGTAAAGGGGTCCGTCACAGACCCCCTTTATTGTGGGCTTCCTATAAGTAAAGGGGTCCGTCACAGACCCCCTTTATTACAGGTTTCCCATAAGTAAAGGGGTCCGTCACAGATCCCCTTCATTGACTCGAAATGCCTGAGCTCAGCATATGACCCGATGAACCGGTACAAAAACTTCTGCTCCTGGTTAAGGGGGGGCCGAGAGACCGTCCAGGGTCTAGAAAGGAAATCAACAGAGTCTTCTTTTAACAGCTGTTTTTCGGCAGGAGGCATCCCCTCCCTCCCCCTCCCCAGACCATACCCTTCGCTCACACTCAGACGCCCCCTCCCAGCCAGCGCATCTGTCACTGCCCTTTACCCGCTGACGGCAGAGGTCCTCTCTGTCACTCAGGACCTGGTGTGTGTCGTAGCGGTGGTGGGGGGTGCATCCTCCACGCTTCCCAGTGACAGACTGGGAACAGTTGGTTTGTTGGCCTTTGGGCTGGGATTATAGGAGGCCACCTCGCAGCCTCTCACTCTGCCCCGTCTTGCTTTGTGGGCCACTTCCCGCAGGAGAAGAAGAGCGGCCGCGTTGGCTTCTTGCAGTAAGTACGCTCTACTTTCTTTCTTTCTTCTTTTTCCTCCCCTTCTCCGCCAGAAGAATGCACGCTGGGCTTCTGCCTCGTTCCCCGGCTGGGAAGATTCTCCGCGCTCTCCTTATAAGGCCTGGCTTACGGTAGACGCTTAAAGCCAATAATCTCCCCCGAGCCAGCTTGGCACCCTGGACGAGGTTACCCGGTGCCGCTCGCCCCCACCCCCAGCATGCGCGGGACACGTCGGGTTAACGGTACCTGCGCAGGAACGGAGCGATTGTTTACAGTCTTCACGCCGCGTTCCTTCACCCGGCAGCAGTAACCCTTTCTCACCCACACCGTCCCCGTCTGCCTATGTGTATCTTAGATTATAATTATTATTATTATTGATTTATATAGCGCCTTCATATTCCGCAGCGTTGTAAGTTGTGATATTTTACCCCCAGCCGTTCGTATGCTTTATAAATCTACACCTTGGGGGGGTATTTCATGTTGGTATCAGGGGTATAATGTGTCGGAGGTTAGTTAGCAGAGAGAACATTACTTTGTTTCGGGGTAGGACAAAGTTACATATATATATGTATGTATCCCTGGCCCCGTGCAGCTAGATTGTAAGCTCATCAGCCCAGCGACCCGCTTTCTTGCCGCGTTTGATGCCTCCCTCCTCCTTGCTGTTTACGGCAGATCTGTTGTGCTCTGTTACAGATGGGGGGTAATTGTATACGTCGGTGACGCATGTGTGTTGACTTAAAAATGCCAGCAGCCCCCAGCGGGGTGTGAAATGCTGGGATGGGGACAGGGCTCCCCCGTGGGCGCCATAGACCAGAGCTGATTGATCTACCCCCTCTGCTTGGAGTCTGAGCAATGTTCATTTTACTGCACCTATCCTACATCATTTAGCCCTCGTGACAGTACTGCACTGACTGAGGATGATAGGAGTAGTAGTCAGACAGCTGGCGAGCGATAGGACGTTCTCAGTAGTTTACGGGAATGCGGAGTGACTCTTCTAAATCACCGGAGCTGAGCTTGGGGAGGGTTATGCTGACGCTGGCTGAGGCATCATGGGAGTTGTAGTTTGGCTGCACGGCAAACACTACACCCTAGTCCAGGGCCGTCCAACCTGCGGCCCTCCAGCTGCTGCAGGACTACATCTCCCATGCTCCTCAGCCAGCCCCTTTGCTGAAAGAGCATTATGGGAGATGTAGTCCTGCAGCAGCTGAAGGGCCGCAGGTTGGACGCCCCTGCCGTAGTCTGCCGCAGCTAGAAACGGATCAGCAAACTGGTAAAATAAAAGGGGAGACGTGATAACCTGGGGTGGCTTTGCCCTAGATACTCTGACCCATAGGATTCATAGATCCACACGTGAACTGGAGACTGATGTGGCTTCATGCCCTGACAATGTCTCCAAACCATAATTATGTGTAAGCCTGTTGTCTATCCACCCGGAGTTTTGCCTCCACACCTACCCCTGGTGTCTACGGATCAGAAGCTTTCACCCCAGCGCTCTGGTGGCAGAGGGGTTAATCCTGAGGGTCCCGCGCAGGTTGTGTGTTTTTTGGAGATTTTTTTCTTCAGGCGTGGTGGCCGGCGGCAGCTGAGCGGCAGCTGTCCACTTGGATTTCAACTGCTCCAAAGAGTCATTTTGGTGTCAGCGGCGAAAAGGAGCAGAGTTTAAATGTCTCAGCCTGAAGCGAAGGTAAATGCCCCGGGGTGACTTTCGGACCCCGTTTCATGGAAATATTCTGTCTTTAAGGAGGTCTGCGTGAGCAAAAAAAAAACAATAACTAAAATCACCTAACATGATTTGTTTAAAGAGCTTGCAATCTAATACCGGGTACTTTTGGGTGAGTTTATGTGACCTTCCCAAGGTCAGCAGCAATTTTTCTGAATGATAGTGATTGTAAGGAAGTTTTACTTTACCGAGAGGATGGTAGATGAGTGGAACAGCCTCCCAGCAGAGGCTCCTGAATCTAAGACGAGACCAGAGAACCGATGGGGAGTTTTCCCCTCCTCTCTAAGGCTTTTCAAAGTTTTTTTAATTTTTCCTCCCCAGTGGCCCAGTCCATCGCTCTGGGGGCCACTTGGACCCTGCGCTGTGTATTGAAGGCCGGACATTGACACCATAACTTTATATGAACCGTTTTTGTAATTTATTCTCCTAAATAATGAAGATTATTATTATTTTTATTGACATTAAATGTGGTTACGATTAGAGCTGTGGCAGAGGTAGCACTCTTTTTGGGAGGAGTATTGGATTCATGGAGTGTGCGCTCAGTGGAAGTGGTAAATGCTTTTGCTGCTTGGCTGTGCCCCGGTTACTGAGTGAGAGGACGGAGTCTCGTTGGGTCAGCGAGCGGCCGGTGCTGAATCCGCTCCTCCTGGTCTATGTGATGGATAACAGATCCCACGTGTGGCCCTCCTGGGTGCGCGGCCTCCTCTCCGCTCCACGTTGGCACCCTGTGGGGGGGGCGTCATTTAAAGTCCTCGGACTGGCCGGCTTTGCCTTGAGCACAGGTGCAGATAAGGAGCCCTGCTTATTCTCAGGTCGCTCACCTGTGCCCAGGCAGAGATGCAGTTTGCTCAGCTGGGTGCTGAACAGATGGTTTGTTTGTGGGGTAGGTGCCGGGCAGGGGCCAGTCAGGACCTGGGGTTTTATTGCCTCGTAAGCACAGAACAAATGGCCCACCGGCCGGCCCGGGGAGAAGGCTCAGCATTTGGTGCAGTATACTCAACAGGCCGGGGTGCAGCTGTTATCCTCCAGCATGGTCGGCTTTGAGAGCTGGCACACCAGGGGTTAAGAGCAATAGATATTTCTAAGCCCCGCCGCTGTATTTGTAATATTACACGGTGCTTGTGCGTTGGTTTCAATGCTTTATGATGTCATGCAGCGCTTTTCCCGATGGCTGTTGGGGTTACGGGCCGCGCTTTATGATAACTTCAGTCGTTTTTGGGCCCCACGTTCTCCTCCGATCCTGCGCGGCCGCTGCGTCTGTATCTTTTGCACTATATCAGCTTTCTGTGAAAATCTAGGTCAGAAACATAATTCCCCCCCCCCCAAGGGGGGTAACTGGAATCAGACCTCAATTTTTCTTTTAAATCTCCTTGGGATTTTCTTAGATTGTGCCCCCCCCCAGCTCCTTCAAACTAATTGAGATGAGAGATGGAGGCGGCTGAGAGAACACCTGGTGTCCCAAAGTCTTCTGGAACATCTCCGTGCGTGCGCGCTCATCCTCCGCCACCCCTGGCCCTTACGCAAAGTGATTCCCCTTATCTGTTCACCAGCTCTGCTGGGAAGCGGTTGCATGCATCCACCTATAGGTATGGTGACAGCAGCTGGGATTTGAGTGCACCAAGGGCTAGAGGAGCCCCAGGCTGCCAAACCGTAGTCAGCCAATGGGAGATGAGCTCTCTGACCTGCTTGTCATCCATTGGTGTTCCGGCATAGAGCGTCGATCCTCTGATCCAGACCGTTCCAATTGAGATAAATGGGTTCTCTGCACGTTCCAGACACCGTGACGTACGGCTCCTGCGCGATCCTATGGTGTCTGAGCAGGTCCATTCTGCCCGCAGCGGGGGCTGTGCTGGGGATTGGCTCCGTGCCCTGGGCTCCTGTCACCGTCATGTGATGACCCATCCAGCGAAAAGGTCTCTTTCACAAGACCCTCGTCACCGCTGTTTGTGTTCGTTTCCATGGCAGCAGCTGCGGCGGCCATGACGGGGACGTTTAAAATCCCCGATCACCGCGGGAAACGGTCAGGCATTAAATAATCGCGCGTCGCGGGCGTTTCCGAGCCCCTGCTTCGCGTAATAATCTGTCATTGTTGGATGCGATGGTCTGTTTCACGCGGATCGCAGTCTGCAGGCTTCCGGAACGCGGGACCCCTGGCGGTCCCAGGCTGTCAGATTATTACGTTTATCACCCGTTTATTACGTTTATCACCCGTTATCTGCTCCTCGAGCTGGAGAATGGATTCTAGCCTCCCGTCCCCTCTGCCGGCTGCCGTGTAACACTTGTTATTAACGTGACCTGCGGTCCCAAGCCGCCCGTCACACGCTTATAACATGTAATAACATCGAGGCGCCCGCTGGAGATTTCTCATTGGGCCGGAAAACTGAGTTGCCAGCCGTATCATTTTAGGAGCCATGGTCCCATTATACGACCAATGCCTAGGTTCCTTCTGTGCCTTTTAGGGGCTTTTGTTGGCCCCCATCCACAGGGGCCGGTGGGGGCAAACAGAGACTTGAGGCAGATGTTGCAGGCTTTCTGATGAAATCTGATGTTTTTGCATACAGATGTTACTGAGCCTCAGGGGGTCTCTGCGAAGGGTTAAGGAGCTCGGGGGCCGCCCGGGGAGACGAGTTGGGCCCCCGGGAGGTTTGCCGCTTGCACACAGACACGCGCTGCCATGTCTGTGCCCTCCCCAAAGCATCAAGGAGGCCAAGACCTTGGAGCTGTTGCGTGGCGATAGTCGCCATGGTAACCGGTTCAGGGGAATCCATGTGTGTCTGTATCACTTTGTGTCTGGCTCTAAGTGAAGCACAATGAGGTGGGGACCGTGGCTCTTGAGAAGGGGGCTACAGGGGCCACAGGCAGGGCAAAGAGTTTTTACATAGAACTGCGTGCGTTTCGTATGCATGCGCAACATTCTAAATGCTAGATACAATGTATCGCGTGTTCTTATTTGGGACGCTGCCTCGCAATATCCCGTCAGATTCCCCGCCTTCCCATGATGCCATTTTTTATTTTCTTTTATTCTCAATTGTTATGCGTGGAAATGTAATATTTTTAAATATTTACTTTTTTAAAAAAAAATAATTGTTCTGCAGGGCAAGAAAAAACATTATGGGGAAAATTACCCCACGGCATACCCTTTAAAATAAACCTTTGAGTGCAGGCTACTTCCAGAGCTGGAGATACATTGTAGCGTTTGGGTTTCGTTGTAAACCCGATGATCTCAGATGTATCTTAGCCAGGGGGGAGCGAATCATGAAAGTGGCGCAGGTCCGCAGTTAATGCCCCGGGTGACCCCCCTCTTCGGGCGAGACGAGTCGATCGCCCACTAGGAGTCAGCGGGTTAATTTCTTCCCCTTTCATGAATAATCAGCGCGATTGCACTTAGTTCCACACAGTCCATTGTACAGGAAAAGTTAGCCGCTTCCTAATTTCGAGGGAGGGGAGCAGTCTTGTCTCAGCCTTGAGAATACAAAAGGAGGCAGCGGAAGGCTTTGTATCCTGAGGCCACTGCCGCTTGATTGGGCTGACAGGGACCTGGAGCCTAGCGGCCTTCCTGCCCCGGGGGTCCGAGCGAGCGTTCCTGGCACGGCCGGCCTCACGTGCGTTTCCCGAGGTCTGCTCTCCAAGGTAAGGGAAACTCTACAGCCCCCCCGACTTCTCTAGACATTGGATTTCTGACGGCTGATAATCCAGATATGTTTTAGGAGCAGACACTGGTTATCGATAGATTAAACATTAAGCCCATTTTTCAGTGAAAATGCTGAGGTGAGAGTAAAAAAAAAATGCTAAATGAACGCCAACCCCCATTACTTTCAGCCAGCATGAGGCTGAAGGCCTGTGGGTTTGCCCCCCCTTTCCTGTGACACCATTATTTTGGAGATCCTTCCGGCTGGAACCTCCTCCTTATTTCTGGACCCCGTGATTTTTTTTGTGTAATTCCCGTAGAATATTCATTTTCTCCCTCCTGTGTGCGATGCATCATGGGGGCGAATCCTGCCAACCTCATTATGCAAATGAGCCGATATTAACGAGACGTCTGTGGCGTGGCTCAGGGGAAGACGGGGAAAAGCCACAGCTTGCCCCGTCTCTTCAAATGTCTTTAGCCCCACGGTGGGAGCTGAAATGAAGTCTCTCTGGGGCGTTATAAAACCAGAGGCCGTTGTCGATAGGGTGCAGCTTAACGACCCCAGAGCCTGGCATGGTCGAGGTGAGTAATCAGAAAGTGATTTGGAATAATCGCTTTAACCTCCTTTTCTTACCGTTGTGGGGTAATGTAATCTTTGGGTATATTGTAATGCTAGTACTCTCGCATTGTGCGCCGGGGGTAATTTGCGCATGTTCAGTCATTGGTGCCAATTGACATACAACCAACCGTGTAATTGGTCTGATTTGAACGACAAGACCCTGTTAGCGGCGGCACAAAAATCAGACGCTCGAATAGGACGGCTCAGCGGGGCTCTGATTGATGCTGGTTTGTTGATGTCAAGAAGAGCTGTTTTTCAATGGTTTCTCCCCAATCCATAACTGCCCCCCCCTCCTGTTTTTGAGAAGCTGCTGCTTTTTTATTTGTTTCTCTGGAAAGAATGCAGGTTTTGGGGTTTTTGGGGGGCGATGGTAGCAGAAGTCAGGGTGCATAGGGGGTCCTGCTGCCTGCGTCTTTAGTTTGGTTCCCTGTGAAATGAAATATTTTAATTAGCTCTGGACGGAGGAATTTTCCAAACCTGACCAATATTCCCTGGGAGGAAACCAGGAGCAGGAAAATGTAAAAAAAAAAAAACAATAAAAAGCGGAATTTACTGTGTTTGAGTAATGGAATGTGCTGATCGGGGGGCTGCCTTTACCAGTAACACCCAGGGTACTTTTAAGTTGTTAGAGTGTAAGCTTTTGCGACCAGCCGCTGTTGGAATAGAGCACTAAACTTTACAATGCTGCATGGCAAACGCCGGCGTAATTAGGAAGCATAACTAAAATCATTAGCAACTCCCATCACCCTCAGGCAAATAAAAACAAGTACAAAGTTAAATGTCCTAGATTAATAGGGGCCTCACCAAATGGCCAATAATCCCACTTCTGCCACCATCTTGGTCCTCCACATGTGACTGGCCCCCCCAAAAAAACAACTAATATAATGATATAGAACAAGCAGTGTTCCCTGACTCAAAAGGAATTGTGTATTTCCCTCGAACAAAGTCTCTCTCATAACGCTCACGGCCGGGGTGTTTGCCTGAAAGGGGCTCTTGTATGAGTTGGGATCCTGTGGTCTCTGTTTCGGTCGGGGCTCCTGGAGACCTGGTCTGACTTAATAAAGACCGTGAATGATTCCTGCTCGTCCACTAAGTCCTTTTTTTTTTCCTGTTGTTGACTGCCGGAGGCAAAAAAAAATGGCTCGCCGTCGCTTGCGGGGTCTCCAGAATTCCCCCCCCTCCCCCCGGCACAGTTATTTGTCGATATTTTGGGAAAACAAAAACGGGTTTCAGAGTCCTAATAAAATGATGGAGGAGGACGGGGCTGGTGACCTGAAGTCACGGGGCTGTTATGGCTCAGATTCGGCCATAAAAAAAGGGTTTCGGAGCGGCCCCACACGTGTTTACGCACATACATGCAGGTCTTACAGCTGTACACGGAAGACTTGCTCGTATCCTCATTTTATTATACATGTACGAGGATTGGGGAAAGTAGAGACGTTTAAAAAAAAATGGACGTCATATACAATATGTCCTTTTTGATGACTTAAGGACTCTTCAGTCCGGCGGTAAATTGGTGCTGGGTTGCCCCAGTCATGGTAATCCTAACACTGAGGCCTCAGTCCTTCATACCCCGCGTCGTATTGTTCTAGATCATTTCTGTGTCTTTTTATTCCAAGTCTTAGGTAATATATATTTTTTTTGCCCCTTCCTTCTCCTCCTGTCTAAAGATAGAAGTGACAATTTTTAATTAGCAGCTGGAGCAAACGCAGACGTAATGAGGCATTCTGCCGTCTCCAGCGCGTGTTCTTGTGAATTCCAGCAGTCGGCCGCGCTAATGTGCGAGATCCATCCATTCATTCTGGAGAGATGGTGCGGATTAATGGATCCGCCTGGAGCCCGCAGGGGGTAACTGGCTGGGATTAGAAATTGGGGAGCAGAGGTGGCGAGAATTCCATAAAACTCACAATCCATCCCAGTACAACCATAGGCTGTACAGGATGTGCATGCATGTCGCAGTGAGAGGTCAAGGGGATGGCGTCTGGGAGATGCTGCTGAGTTTAGCCGAACCCTGCATCTCCCCATATACTAAATATGAACAAGGTCCGACTTGCCTGGAGATGTTGCTGAGTTCAGCTGAACCCTGCAGCTCTCCATATACTTAATATTAATGAGGTCAGACTTGCCTGGAGATGCTGCTGCGTTCAGCTGAACCCTGCAGCTCTCCATATACTTCACATGAACGAAGTCAGACTTGGCTGGAGATGCTGCTGAGTTCAGCCAAACCCTGCAGCTCTCCATATACTATACATGAACGAAGTCAGACTTGCCTGGAGATGCTGCTGAGTTCAGCCAAACCCTGCATCTCCCCATATACTTCACATTAACAAAGTCAGACTTGCCTGGAGATGGTGCTGAGTTCAGCTGAACCCTGCAGCTCTCCATATACTACACATGAACGAAGTCAGACTTGCCTGGAGATTCTGCTGAGTTCAGCTGATCCCTGCAGCTCTCCGTATACTGGGTTGGTGAGAGATGATGCTGAACCCTGCAGCTCTATGGATTTTCTGTAGTAAGTAATTCTCTTTATTTGTTATGGCAGCGCGTGTCCCTTTAAACCCAGCGATTAGGCCAGACATCTCGCTGAGTCTCGCATCTTTCCCTATAGATGGAGCTCCCCTCACCCGTTAAACGCCGCTCCGCACGATCTTCTCCGCTCGCCCAAACTCAGCTCGGCTGCTTTTCCTAAACTCATTTCGTGAATACGACCTGTTCCAATATTTTTTTTTTTTTTCCGTCTTCCCTCCTCCTCCTCCATCTTTTCCTGGCCGGGGAATCTGCGCCGGGGAAGCTATTTATATCCCAGCCTTGTCTATTTTTGGGACGGCAAGTGTAAAAATTCCTTTTCTCGAAACAATGGGCCACAAACGGCGGACAATGCGTGGAGACGGCGCGGCCCCGGCGCGCTCCTCTGTCCCCTGGCCGTGCACACGCGGACACTGCCATGAAGACGCGGTGACTCACTCGCCCCACTCAGGACAACAAAGAGCGTTTCCTGTTTTGATTGGGAGCCATGGCGGCCCCCCCCACCCCCTCCTCCTCTCTTATATGAAGCTCCTTGGCCAGGGGGACATCTCTTCACGCGGATTTAAGGAAGCTCATTTTAAGGGGGAAACCGGGATTAACATCGCTGTCCGTGCAGTTACTTAGATAGCACTAACATAGTCTGTGGCGGAGTACACGGAGGTCCGAGATTAAACCAACAAGCGAAGCGTCGGGGGGGGGGGGGGGCGACGCTCAGAGATTATTATTAATCTCCATTTTGGGAAACCATTATTCATTTCTACAGGCCTGTCCAAAAAAAACCAAAAGTCTCAGAAATCATCCCAATTCCTCAATGTAAAAGAGTCTCGGCCCCTAGGAAATTCCGAAAGTTTCATTTGGGATGCGTTTGCCGATATTTCATCGTTTGGCTGAAATGGAAATCATTTTATTATTTATTTATTTATTTTCCCCCGCGTTCCGGGCTCAGTTGCTAGCGGACGCCCGTTAATCGCTTGCTTGCTTGCTTGCGCGTCCGAGGCCGTCGCGTAGCAGCAGAAACGCGCAGGGAATCCCGCCGATTGTTCGAAGAACGAGCAAAAAGGCGATGTATGTTTCTCCTCTGCGTTTTATGTCCCCATCAGCAATATTTATCCGCGAGATAATGTGACAGATAATAGATGATTGATTTTAAACTGTTAAAAGGCTTTGGGGAGAGTTGATACGGTAGAGCCCTGTGAATGGATGGGAGGTTATTATCCCCAGGAGGATGCAATTTAACAAGCTGAACTCTGCCTGATGGGAAAAATGGCTTTTCACATCCTCTCTCCCTCTCTCTCTCCCTCTCTCTCTCCCTCTCCCCCTCTCTCCCTCTCTCCCTACCAGTACTGAAGCCGGCACGAAGCTCTCAGAACATCTGGAACCAGCCGGGGAATAACATGAACTGAGGGAAGAGGGATTTTGTTTTCAATTATTTCATGATCACATTGTGAAGCGGGGGGCGCACTCGGGAACCCATTCTCCGCAAAAAGGTCCTCGCTGGTCGGTGGAGATTTTTTTCAGGCACCATGGGCAGGAAAAAGATCCAGATCCAGAGAATCACAGATGAGCGGAACAGACAGGTAAGCGCTCGTTTCATTTCATATTTAACCATCTGCCCCCTGTCATGCTTTTTAGTTGGTGGGGGTTTAAAGGGGCATTCTGCTGTAATTCAGCAGAGCTAGCAATCTACTGCTGCGTGTCCTGATACATTCCTGGTATCGTTGCCGTTCCACTTATTTTTATAAGTAAAAGCAGTAGAAGCATCATTTCTAGTATTGCTAAATGCCCAGACTCTTCCCCAGCACACATTTTGCTGGGAACACTTAATTGTCATATGACACAAAAGCTGACTCTGATAGGCTGTTACCATAGAAACTGGAGAAGCATCGTAAAAAGTTTCCGTGTCGTTTTTATGTGATTTACAGTTAAAGTTTAGTTGCGTAACATGCTAGAGAGAGCGATTACTGTTTGGTGGTGGACCCTGTGGAGCCCTTAGGTTGATTCATGGCACAGTAACAAAAGGGGCAATGAGTTTGGCGGGGGCCCCCCTCTGCAGCCCGCTGGTGTCAGCAGGGGGTTAATGAACACGCCATGCTGATTGACAGCCCGAGGCTGTGGCCCTGGAACAAGGAATACCCACGGCAGCAGTGGAGATGTCTTTGCCCTGCTTGGGAGAGGGGGTAACAAGCGCTGTGTGTCCTGTTACATGCCCAGGGGCCACAAAGATCTCCAATAGCTTCAAGATGGCCTGTGTCACCCCACGCTAACATCCATCCATCTAAAGGAAGCCACATGGGCCATCAGCTATAATATCCGCGGCCACCCCGTGCCGACGTAACCGCAACATGCCTTATGTTTATGGGACCTCAGCACGTGATACATGTGTGAGCCTGGAGCCTATCGTAAATGTACATTTTTTTAAAGTGCGTATTTGTGTTGTTTTTAACCCGATCTGTGACGTAGCAGACCGCCGGTGAAGCTGGGAATCTTTAGGTGTGTTTTGGCTCTATTGCGTACGTCCTTCTTGTCTCTGCTTTACAGTTTAGCCCGCACGTTGTGGCCAGGAAACTTTTTTTTTATGTGTCGCACGGCGGCCGTTTCTCTGCGCTGCGAGGGACACGAGACGTCCTGAAGCTCTCGCTTCCTCCCCGGCCACATCCATTAGGACTTTACAGGAAGTGTCACTGCAAAGGAAGCCGGGGAACGGGGAGGAAAAACAAAGAACAAGGGTGGCAGGACACAAATCATAGGGCTGTGTATCCTGGGGTCAGAGGTTAAGTTGAGCTCCATATTGTCACAGTCTGTGCGATCCGTGCCAAAGCTCCACCTCCTCCGGATTACATCTCATTTATTGATATAGCACCATCATATACTGTAGGCACACAATCTCTAGGGACAGATTTTGCTTTATTCATAATTCTTCAGGGAATGCTAAATTGTCACGTGACCTCTGACTGGTTGTCATAGAAACACCCCACACCCATCTTTTGAGATCAGAGTTATCTGCACCAGCAGTACCTGTAGACTCATCCAGATATCCACTACAGTTCTTATAGAAGTTGGACCACGAGCTTGTTGGTCGTCCATCATTTCTTGGGTTTGTTCCGTTTTAGAGAATAACGGGCAACCTTTTAAAAATGCACAGGATTTTACGTCACTGGGCTCTAAGGGTGGGAGCTGATAGTTGGCCATGTTTTCGGGGGGGTCTGCTGTTTAGTAGCCGGCCAAGTGCATTATGTAGCTCTGTGTGGCACAGAGAGGGGCCGCCATGTTTGGTCTTGGCTCGGTAGGCTTTGTGGCCCTCTAGCACCCAGGCCGAGCCTCTCCCTAGGGGTTTTTGCGCCGCCTTGTGGTTCAGAACCTCGGATCACACAAACCAGGAAGCGTGCGAGCGTCTTCTCCACCGAGCCAGGAAATGCTGCTTCCTGCTGCGGCCCGGGGTCCGTGTCTCTGATCGTCAGGCTCCTCGTAGATGTTTTAATCTAAACCCCCTCCCCCCAAACCTTCTTTTTTTGTCTTTATTAATATTAGAATATTAATGCAAAATTACCGCATTTTTATGCTTTTTTTAACATTCACTTTACAAAAAATCTATTGTATGAAATAACTGTGGTAATACGTTTGTTTTCTTTTGACCACCCCTGCTGGGAGGTAATTCTGTGAATGCCCCAAGCTTCCCTCCAGCTGATATGGAGTTGAATCAGATGACAGATAAATTCTCTGCAGCATGCCGATTCCGGATGACGTGTTAATGCCATTCACTAACCCCCCCCCCCCCTTTAAGCCTCTCAGCCTGGGTTACCCCCCTCCCTCCCCTTCACGGGAGGATGTATGGCGGATTGCTGTTAATTAGCCCAGACACGGCGCTCCATCTTGTTATCGGATCTCTGGGCTCTAGGTGCTCCTCTCTGCCCGTGGGTGCTGCGGGCCGAGTGCCACCCGTGTAATGCGAGAGGCATGCGGCCCCCCTGCACGGGGCGGGGGTGTCAGGAAGTGGTGTGAAGATCTGCTGCGGCCGCAGCTTTTTTTCTGTAGCTTTAAAGGAAGTTTTACTTTGGCCAGGAAATAAAACACTGAGCAGCCCTCTTACCGCCGTGGGTATCCATGCCCGTTCATCTCCCTCTCTCATATTCTCTCATCTACCTCGTGTGACACCCCACACACCTCCATTCCTCTTAGAATTTGCCTCTACCTACTTTTCTGGGAGGCTGTTCTATTTATCTACCACCCTCTCGATAAAGTAAAACTTCCTTACGTCAAATCTAAGCCTCCGACCCTCTAGGGTTAGATTCGGGTCTCTTGTTGTAACATTTCTCCTCCTTTGAAATAAACGCCCCCCCCTGTCCTTTGTTAAATCCCTTTACGTGTTTAACTCCCTCTCTTCTCTCCCCAAGCCGGACATGTTGAGATCCCTTAGAAACGACGTGTAACTAATATGTGCGACGGTGTGCATTACAGGTGCAGCTGAACACCAGCTTAGCAAACATATAAAAACCCGTTCCCCGCATACATGTAGGTGGGCAGAGCACACGTGTCGAGTGAAGGAGACCATGAAACAGAAGCTGCGACCTGTAGATGGAGGGGGGGGGAGAACTCCTGGGGCGACCCCGGAGGTGTCTGTTTTACAGCGTTGCCTTGACAAGGTGACGGTGACACGTTGGAGGCAGCTGCGTTCGTCAATCCAGCAGGAGATCCACCAGGATCACGTGGCGGGGAACACGGACGGCAGATTGCTGGGAGGTCGCATCACGCTGTCTGAATCTCGGGGCAGTGTTAGAAATAAAAATGGTGGAGGGGGGGTGGCAATATCTCCACCGGTCCGGACCACATCCTCGCGGAACGCCAGAGAACCTTCTTAGCCTTCTCAGCCAGAGGTTTGTCGTCCACATATTTTTGAGTTGGCCCTTGGGAAGACCCTGGGAGCTTCTATGGAGTATAGGACAACAATGTATGCGGACCTTCACACCTTGATGACGTACCTTCACCCATTTTCCCAGTAAACATGTCCACCATCAGGATTCTCACCCCCCCTTTGTGGCCGTTTGATATTTTGTTTTATATACCTTTTTCATGAGTACAACTCAGTTGCCGGGGACCTCTGAGGTCCTCAAAGCTTCTGTGACCCAACATCTTACTCTTTGAGCGTCGGCCCGCTAATCGTAAGACTTCTCCGGATTGTCTCCCCCTTGACTGATACGGCAATGGCCGCGTTTGTGTTGGAGGGGGACGCCATTCTCTTTCTTTTGATTATTTTCGGAGTGCTTTCCTGCGATTTCTGAACGCGGTCCCTTGTGATTCGGTGGCCCGTGGAGACTGGCAGGCTGGTGTTCGCAGATTATCTCGGTGTCCCAGATAGCGTGTATCTGCCGGGTGATGGGTACTGATACAGAGTGACATGGGAAAGTGGCGTTGTTACTGTAGATGATGGTGTGAAGGGGGTGGGAGGAAGTGGAGGGCCTTCCACGTTCCTCGCTATGGCTGTAGTTGGTAACAAATCCTCTAATACCTAGTGTTCCGGGACAGTCATTATAACAGACGCGACGAGAGCGCCCCTGTCCTGTTTAATCAGACTAACCTGTCTCCAAGGAAGGAAGCCAACATCCCGGGCAGGGCTGGATATACCCTAGGCCGCAATAACCCCTATGTAGAACTTCTTTTCGGGGACTTAGTATAAGCTTCTTAGGACTCACCTTTTCCTCGCACTCAAAATGCATACTTATGATGCCCACATCAAGGTAGTTGGTAGTCAGATTACCCCATTGTACAGCGCTACGGAGCTTGATGGCGCTATATAAAATAATAAATAATAATTAGGAGGGTGTAGGTCTGTCTGTCCACCAGAGTTCCCACCACAAATACAGGACAACCTGAGCTTTGAGTTGTAGTAATGGGACCTTTTTTCTAATCTCCACCATTTGTTGACAGAAAATTCTACCATTTCCCTTTACCCCCCCCCCCGTCTTCTCCCTACTTTATTTTGTGTTCATTTTGCTGCCACAGATTTAATAACTGAGATCTGGGGGGGGGGGTAATCTCTTTTTAAAAAGTCCCTTTCTCTTAGGAAACATTCTGCATCTTGAGGACAGAACTTTTTGGTGGCACACGTCCAAGGCTTCATTTTTTGGGGATGACTTCCATTTTTTTTTAATTAATATTGGGTAGAATTTACACAACGAGTCAGTCTAAATTGGAACTGGGATATCTTGCACCCTGAATGTTGTGAGCTGGATTTGGGGAGCCCCCATGTTACATATTGGGGGGGTCCATGGCATTGTACCCAGTCATCCTTACACATCCAGCCTTTCTCTTTCTGCATGGCGTGCGTATATGTGATCTACGCCGTTCCGAGGGCTGGGAGAAGACAAGGAAAGGTTTCCGTGGCAACTGTCACATCGCATAAGTCTTGTGTGAAGGATGAATTATAGCTCATGTTTCTCGTGGAAACGCACGTGACGCTGGGAGGAATCATCATGTCGGAGCACACACACTGCTCTCGCATTACCCCGCGTATCATTATTAAGTGGTCCGGGCCCCCTCAAGGAGGTGGGCAATGTCTTACACTTTATAACACTTTCCAGGAGGCAAAGTGTGTCATCCTTACATACATCCATGTTTCCAATGTGACTCTAATGTATATGTAATATGCGTGTTTATGTAAAAATGTTCTTAAGTTGACAGAACTCAAGATATTTTCCCCTTATCTCAATGTGCTGGTGTTCACGCCTGCAGTAAATTGCACCTGCAAAGCAGGAAGTCGCTGCGAAGCAAAGCAGGAAGTGGATGGAACCAAGAAAAATGGCCTCCTTGCACAAAAATGCTTTTTCGCAAGTGGCGCCTCGTAACTTTACGCTTCCCATATATATAGAATAACGTTTAGCGGTGTAATGGATTGCAAACATAACTAATTAGTAGTTAGCGCTGCTAAACCTAAAAATTCTTACTTTAACAGTTTTTCACATTTAATTTGAGTAAATTTGAATGAACTCGTGATTTACATGGTGATTAATTTACACGTCGATTAATGGTTCTGTGAAGAAATCGTACTGGATTGTCCCTTTTGATTAGTGTCGTCTTAATTCATCTTGCTGAGGGTTATGGGAGATGCAGTCCCCAGCCACGCTTCCTGTTCGAGTTACCGTGGTGATATTGTTAGAGGAACATCATCGATTTCTTGTTTTGAAGTGATCCGTGGCTGCGCGAAGCTCCATAAGGCTTTGATTTGTCTCGTATTTTTCGTATTAACAGTGAATCGGTGTAACTCCTTGTCACAAATTGACATTTTTAATTACGGAGTGCTAAGCGCCAGCTTAACACATCTTGGCTAATTTTTTTGGCTATGTTTTTGACTGACTTTAGTGAAACAGTCCTTGTATGTTAATGTGTGAATTGGAAAAGCTTGTCTTTGGAGCTTGCAATCCGGTTTGAACCTTAGGGCCTGAAGCAGACATTTTATCATAAACTAGATTTGCTCTACACAAGCTTTTTAAAGACGCAGTCGCTTGGTGAGCCAAATGCTTTTTTAAATTTACTGTTATTTTTACCGTCCCAGGCAGGTATGTGTAAGGGGGAGTCGTTTTCCTTTGCACGCTCCACTTCCTGTTTTATCTCAAGAGCGCAGGAAGTGACCTTAATTGCACGAAACACTACCGCTCCATCCGCATGGAAAATGTAGTTCCATGTCTTTGGAATCTTGCTGGGAAAAGGACAGCTTTTCCATTTATACTTTTTAGTTTCCTCTTGGGAGAATTAAAGGTTCTGTTCCACCCACTCGGCGTCGTTTAACACATTGATAAAAAAAAACATCATTCCTGGCGCTGTCCATTCGCCAAACCCTTCCCATAAACAATTCTTTAATCAAATTAAATGTTGCCTTATTCATAATTTTTTGCTGGGAACAAGTAATTGTCATGTGACACAAAAGCAGGCCCTGATAGGTTGTTGCCATAGACACACAAAAAAATAATTGAACGTTTGTGTGTTTTAATGCTATTAAAAATGCCAGATCTGTGTTTTGTTATTGTTTATTATTATAACTTTGGCGTTTAAATTAGCGGCCATTTTTTAACTCCCCATCTCCTGCTTTTTCCTCTCGCAGGTGACGTTCACGAAGCGTAAGTTCGGCCTGATGAAGAAGGCTTACGAGCTCAGCGTCCTTTGCGACTGCGAGATCGCCCTCATCATCTTCAATCACTCGAACAAGCTGTTTCAGTACGCCAGCACCGACATGGACAAAGTACTGCTAAAATACACAGAATACAACGAGCCCCACGAAAGCAGAACGAACGCAGACATTATAGAGGTGAGCTCCCGGCAGAGGTGGGAAAAAGGAAATCAGAACTGGGAAGCTCCGACGCTGGCTTCCTTTTTTCTTATCTCCTCAGCGACAGAGGACTCTATGGTCTCCTGGCCGATACGCCTTACTGGATTTGTTCTGCTTATTCTGTGGAGCCAGTCCATGTATATACTACTAGTGTCTCACCTCTCGCAGCGAAACAGGCCCTTAGTTTTTACAGTTCTCGGAAGTTCTGTAAAGTCACCTGCCTTGCGCAGGTTGTATCCGTCATGCGTCCTTTTTATTAGGTGTGTTTGGTAAATGCCCCGGCGGGATGATGTTAATGAGTGAAAAAAGTACTAACCATTAACTCCACCTGTTTGTCAAACGGTCCACTATTGCGGTTATGTAAAGCGCTTCGGCCGCACATGGGTTAAACATTGCCAGAAGAAGTGGTGAATATGCGTGATTCCGAGCGGCCTTTGCTCTCTGGCGTCACTGTGACGTGACAATGACATCACGGGGCCAGTGGGGTAATTAGCAGCCATTATGGTTCCTAATCACTGCAGCCTGCAGATAGCAGACGTGGCCCCTCTCTGGCCCTGTCACTTTAAGGAATTTAGAAGGAAGGGCTGTTATTGTAACGATAAGAGCGCTGAGTGCCTTTCCAGACCCCCCTCTTTATCTGGCAGATAACGGTGTGATTAGGGCCCATCTTGCTTGTATAACGCTCCCCGGGGAAGGTTTACTTCGGAGTTCATGCCTTTTAAAGGAAGCAGGACTGGTCAGAAAGGAAACTTCCTGTTGGCATGAGTTTTGTCTGGCATTTTGTACAGATTGCGGAGGTGACTTGTGGTTCCCAGCGGGCTTAGGGTGAAGTGCCAGACCCATGCGGCAAAAGATGGGTTAAACCTTTGAGTGCCGGCTTGGATGTGTTGATTACAAGCCTGACTTTAACCCCTTAATAACAAAGCCCGTACATGAACGGGCTCACACTATATTGTTTTTAATGGGTTTAAGGACAGCCCATTGTCCTTAAGGGGTTAAGCTACATTTCTCCTATATGTGCCATTGCAGTCCCGGATGCGTACCTTTTAACTGTTCATGTTCCAAGTTAGTGTTAAGCCAGTAACGCGTGTCTTAAAAGGGGCAATGCGGCCACCGTGGCCGGTACCAACACCAGATCAGCAGAGATGTTGATTATAACCGTCCATGCCTTCTGCTGATGGTTTGCCACGGTGCCATGTGTGCCACGGAGCCATGTGTGCCACGGAGCCATGTGCGTAAGAGATCGGTGCCACCAACAGGATCAGGTCACAGCGAGCACAGCTGGGCTTCATAACCTGAGTCAAACAGTGGGGGACAGAGACATGATATGCCATGCGGTTATAAACACGGTATCTTACCCCCCCAGGCGGTATCCATGCTGGATACATTTGGGATCGCTTCTCGTAAACAGAGCCCGGTCATATCGATAATGAAAAGCCGGTGGTGCTGACCAAAGGTCTAGCATGGAAACTAAGGGTCCTTCTTTGGCCCAAAATACAGAGTTTTACAAAACGTAGACAGCGGCATCAGCACATTGGAAGTGCCCCAAGGGTTTCTCCATCCTGGGGTTAAACCTGCGTGTATGTCAGCCTTTTACATGGCTGTTTTTTATGTTCATGTTAACCCTTGTGGTGTCTGGCAGTGAGTTAGCAGGTCATGCATTCAGTCATCACCCCCCTCGCCATTGCCTTGAACGAGCGTACGTAGGAGCAGAATATGCCTCTCTGAACTCCCCTGTCTAGTAATTACCTCCCACAATGGTTCCTTATGTATATAATGAGGCATTGAAAATGCCAGATGTGAGCGGAGGCCTCCCCGCCGTCGGATTAATAATGGGAGTGAGCGCTCGGGAGCGAGTGCTTTCTGTAATAACACCTGAAGCCCGAATCCCGGCAAACACAACATATGAGAGACGGTTTGGGGCGATGGTCGGAACATACCCCGAATCTGCGACTGTGAATTAAACCATACCTACCAAGTGTCCCAAACCCCTGTGCCCATTTTTCCTCCCCTATTACCCCTCTTTCCTATGAACTCTGAATGTTTGCTGGGTATGAGGGGATCGCAGGGTTCTACAGCCCTAAAAGCCCCGATAATGAATAGAAAGAGCAGGAAATAAGTTTATAAATGAAACGGGGTAAATAAAACCCAATATTTTTCTTCTAAATGCCCCACTCGGTTACACAAATACCCAGCAATGGGGCAGCAAGTCATATAAAAAATCTGGGTAAAGCCCCAACCACAAGTCTGACCACCCCCTTTATACCGACCTATGTTCTGGCGCGGTGATGAAAGCGTTAATCACCATGGGTGGGGTTCTCGCAGAATGCAGACGCCTCTGTTTAATTAGCACCCCTCTGTTCCAGCGCAGGCACAGCATTCTCTCACATCGCGGGTTCCTTCCGAGCGCGTGACAGCTCCGAGCTAAAGTCTCAGGGCCGAGACGCGCAGGAGTGCGAAGAAAGTGCGAAGGAAGTGCGAGAGAGAGAGGTGTGCGGGAAAGACAGGCAGCCATGTATTATTTATATACCATACGAGCGCACGTTGCCATGGGAACAAAGCCATCAGGACACCGGAGCGCTGCGGAGTGCAAGCATTATCTATATATTACCCATTATATACTTTTTATATATTTTTTTTTTTTTACGTTGCCGGTTCAGCTGCTGGCTTTGGGATTAGGCAGCTCCTCGGCAGGCTTTGTCACGCAAAGAGTTAATAGACACGGCGTCAGTAGGAGAGAATTTTAAGCCTTTGCATAAAGGCTGCGATGATCCTGCGCATGGTGCTGTGACAGTACCCGGAGGTGTGTATGGAGAGACACAATCAGAGCTAATGATTTAAGGTGTTTGCTTAGGACTTAGGAAGCCAGATTCCTCCAAGCTGCAGCTTCCTATGCGGTGACAGAGGCTTGAAGGTCATCGCTTGACCTTTCCAGGCTGTCACTTTATCTGCCTGAGCCTCGGATGCCCCCTGCCTGCCAGCCAACCTTCTGCTGCCAGAAAGTGCTGCTCTTAGCAGTCCGCCATCATTAAAGAGGTTAATCCCTCCTCTTGGGCCAGCCGCCTCGTCCTTGTCACTCCTGGTGGATGAGTAGCCATGTCCTACAGCCCGGACTATTGTTACATTGTGTTTAGAAACAATGTTTCCGCTGACTTAACCCTCGGCGTCAGCAGGTGACCCCGTTGCGGTAGAATTGGGGTCACCTGTAGACCGCTGGGTCTTGGACTCTTAGGACGCGGCCCTCCAGTACTTCAAGAAGTTGAGTGCTGTCACTCGACCTGCTTTAGCACTCAGGCAGGGGTAGGGCTTGTTTCTTGGCCGATGCGTTTCTTGTTTATAAACATCTCATTAACTCTGGAAGCGAAGGAATCGCGCATGTTTATGGACTGTCTATATTGGTCCGGGTCTCGGCGCTGACCTGGTTTTATTGGCCTGTCTCCTTTGTACGTGACAGCCGGCACACGGCTCTCCTGGGAACGCTCTGTTTTCTCAAACATCGTCACGAGTAACCCTTTCACGGCAGCGCGCGCCTTCGCGCATTAAAAGTGTTAAACCCCCCCGCCTCCCGTCACGGAATAAACAAGTTCTGTCTTCGGTTCTCCGTCGGAAAGCCAGCGTTATTGTGTGGTTTTTGAGGCCGCGTCTAATGCGCTATAACTAAGCCCCATTAATAAAACGCGTGGTTCACCAAAAAGAGGAGAAAAACGAAAATAATCCAAATTGTGCTCTTCAATTTCATAATTGAACATTTTTATGGCACATAGTAATAAATGATAATAATAAGTAATAAATCAGTGTTTTGCTGCGTAACAAAACGTTGCGACAATTCATTGGGCCAAAAGTGTCAGCTTTGGGGATTGTATTCACCAAACCAGATGCTTCGCTGTGGTTTATAAAGGGCCAACCCAGGAGAGCTTCTTCCGGCACAAAGGGCCGAGCTGCTCCTGCATAATGTATAGTTTGTGTGCCGAGATTTCAGTTTTCAGTGATGTAACCATACATTATTTCCCGAGTCCCCAACGCGTTTGACATCATACAGGAAGAGCCATTATAATATATACGAAACGCGTTACATTGTTTCACCGCTTGCCCCGTTCACGGATTCCAATGGAAACAGATCAAGTTGCGCGTTTCACAGGATGCCCTCTTGAGCGGTTTGGTTTCTGGTCTGACGCCAACCTGCATTGCAGATCATAAAGCAGCAGCTCCTGCGCTCGGGCATCGGACAGGAGACCCAGGGCTGTTAAAGGGGCCGCTCCATGAAGGAGAGCCAGAAGGAGCATAAAAAGCGTCCCGTGTCCTTCTCATGGCTGTGAAACCCTCCGAACGTATCCACGGGACTCTCCCACCATGCATCGCCTTCCATCAGGCAGCTCCAAAGAATTCCATCCTCTAATAGGAACGTCAAGGAGGTCCTCCAAAGGACCCTACAGCCCCACCGTCTCCTGACCCGATCCCTACGTTATCCAGGTAGATTGCAGGATCTAGAAGGATCAGTCGCGTTCCCAAGCGCCCAAATCTTTCGTCAGCCCCTCTGAAACCCCCGATAACGGGGCTGTCACCTGAGAAACGTCCTTAGCGGAAGTCTCATGGCTCCTCCAGATGTCTCCGGTCCATATGGCGCGCGGGGCTCGCGTCTGCTTATGTGGCTGAAATAAGGAAACGTTTGCACGTTGCAGTCTTCTGTCTGATTGTTCGCAGATATATATAGCTCTGCTGCGCTCGCGGCCTCGGCGGTCAGCTCCCCTCTGTGAAGACGAACCTCTGTGGTCCTTACCGCTTATTGACACCATGTAGCTGGAGAAAGCTGGGCCGTAAAGGGTCAGGTTGTGAACGGGATGGCAGGGGGTGCTGGACAGAGAGTTTCTGTGAGTAAGAAGTCGCAGACGTGGACGCTTCGTAGCTTCCATCTCCAGGGTTGTTGGCGTGTACGGGTTTCTGGTGGTTACTGGACGTTAACACGCTGCCCTTTCCCACCCTGCTTCTTGCTGTTGTCAGAGAGGATCTGAATTTACTGTACGGTGGGGTAACTGTTCAGGGGTAACTGGGCAAGTGTACTTACATTATTGATGCCGCTTCTTCAGAGTTTTTCCGAGGCGCCTGCTCCTGATGCGTTTCTCACTTCATTGGGTTGGTGAATGGAACCGGTAGGAGAACCAAGATTGGTAGTGATAGGCACATAATCCAGAATCATGGTGTCCGGACCACCGGCATGGTGAGCGGAGCAGAGACTCCATAGTGTCACTCATAGCTCAGAGTACCCTGGAATTAATCAAAACCATCTTTAAAGTCACAGAATGGGGTTAATTGTTGAGATTTGAGAGCAAAATAAATAAATATGTAATGTCCCCTATAAACATACCCAAAATAATGACTCTTAGACGGAGATGCAGTAAATGACTTTAGTTCTGCCGAGAGTTTTGAAGGTGACCGTGTGCCGTACGCTATGTTTTGTATCTTCACGGAGCGCCGTCTCGGGATCCGAGGGCTAGGACATAAAATCCAAAAACGCATTTAATCGCCTCGTGCACTTTACGGAGATGCCTGCTCCAAAACAACAGGAAACCATTAGAAGATTTTAAGAGATTGCGAGGCTGCCATTTAATACTGGCAGAGACGCCTCGACGTATAAATCTCCGCTAGTCCATTTGCCTCTAATTCGCCAACCCCCCGCATTGCCCCAGAGAGCGACCATTTCGTGGCGTAAGGGCGATTAACGGATTTTATTGTTATTGTATGGAGGCCGGGCGGTGGCGGGCAGCTGTGCTTGGAGTGCTGGGAGTTAGTGACGGCATTGGATGCCCTCTGCAGAACTTCTTATGGCGTGGCCGTGCTCTGGCTTCTGGATTACCAGCGTGGGAGGGAAGAGGGGCAAAGAGGGACTGGCCAAAATAAACAGGGACACTTGGAATGTATGGTACCGTGTGACCATGATGGCCACATCTGCCCAGTATATATGTACAGAATGTCAGGCCATTGCCCCCCCCCCCGTGCCAGGAAGTGAGAAGTTGTGGTCCGCTGACCTCAGGACTCTCCGGAGTCTGTCATTCATTGGGGAGCGAGGCACTCCATACCGCTGTACGCGGCAGTGTGTGCTTATTTTCAGAAAGCGCTTTTTTTTATATTGCAACGCGGTGTAAAAATAGCCAGGTTTACAGAATGAAGCCGGCGGCAGCTGTGTGAATCGTCGGCATTCTCCAGTCAGCAGAGCTCTGTGTATTCACTGCAATTATGTATCTTGTCCCAAAGAAGGCCGTTTATTGCTGAAGGAAGTGTTGCTGAGCCAGCAGCCCGTCTGTGGGCACACTTGGCCCCCGAGTGTCGGATGAGCCGAGACTGGAATCCATGCGTTATATACAAGGGAGGAACCCGAGCAGAACGCTGGCCGGGCCAGACAGGCGCAAAGCCCCAGCCAGAGCCTAAAATAAGTCGGGGGGGGAAAGAAACGATCGTTTGTGAGGGCCGCCTAATGACAGGGCAGGAGCCATCTGCCCGCGGGGGTCTGTTTGCTTTAGTCCCGTTATTACGTGTATATATATACGTTCATAAATATATATGTGTGTGTGCATGTGGATATGACGCGTGTACGTGTTTATATATAGAGAGAGTTCTGGTTTTGGACCAAATCTTCGTTCTGGTTTCCTTGCCAACCTCTTCCTACCCCTGGAAACTCTTCACTGCCCCTATTGCCCATCCGCTGAACGCATTGATGATTTTGTACATTTTTTGCTGGATAGTCCAGAATCTGGATTTATGGGGCTTATTCATTAAGAGAGATGCCATCTTCACCGTGCCTCGTAACGGCCCACCCAAGCCCTCCCTCATACTGTACGCTCCAGTCGGGGAGCTGTTTAGGGGCTGTGTTATTATGTTGCTATATCTTTTATATTTATGTATGTTTTATAATACATAGTGTTTTATATATATATATAATGTGCTCCCAGGGGTGATTTTGGGGCAGGTAAGTCTCTAAGTCTGATACTTAATATCAGGGGAATAATAATTCTTGTTTGGCACCACGCTCCCACCCCCCTCCCCCATATCACTTTACCAAATTGGATCCGGCACCACCGGTAAAGCTGGGCCGAGGTGCCCTTGAAATGACGATACGGCGGGTGGTCGCAGCACAATGTGGCCGTCACGGCCGGTGCTCATACCGGGTTTAGTTTGGGACGGAGATATTACGTGAGGTACGCGGCATCGCGTGGGAATAGACGGGGTGACCCTGCTTCCCCGCCGCCCTTGTTTGTGGAGAAGGCCCGTACCTGAGCTGTTCCTGGTTGTGATTTCAGACGTTAAGAAAGAAGGGTTTTAACGGGTGCGACAGCCCCGAACCGGACGGGGATGACTCCATTGACCAGAGCCCCCTCATGGAAGACAAATACCGCAAAGCAAGCGAGGACTTGGACATTCTGTTCAAACGCTATGGTGTAAGTAACTCTTCTCCCAACAATTCCTCATCTCTCTCTTTCTTTTTTTTTTTTTTTCCTTTCTGTCCTCTTTTCTTTCCTTTCCCCTCCCTCCCTACACCCAAAACTCCACGCAAAAAAAAAAATCCTTTAAAAAAAAAAAAAACAAATCACCTCCATCCGCCCCCCCCCCGACCTCAAAAAGCAGGCGCTGAACAAGAAGCACAGGGAGTACGAGAGCCCAGACGCGGATGAGGTTTTTGCGCTGACTCCACAGACCGAGGAGAAGTATAAAAAGATTGACGAGGAGTTTGATAAAATGATGCAGAGTTATAGACTCGCAGTGAGTACCTCGGGAGTGAACCAGAAGCCAAAGCAGCACTGCACGTTTTCCCGCCCGTTTCTACCCCTTAGGGCCACTCAACAAATAATAGAAGGAGTGATGTTTTCCCCTCCTAATTAAATACGTTTTATCTTCCGAACCCTTACTTTCCTAGCAGCTCCATTCTAGCCGTTAAATCCCCTTTCGTGCTTCTACTTCCTGCACCATAGAGAGCCGGGGGTCTACCTGTCCCTGCAAACCATAGAGAGGATCAGTCCGCCCCAGAGAGGCATAATGCCGTTCCATGATTGTTCTCTCTATAGTCACATAGGAAGTAAATAGACTTTGAGAGACCTTAACAGATTGCATTTTCCGCAGCAGCTATTTATATCACCTTTTATTTTTTGTACAAACTACCAATCCTTGGTATTTTTTGTAATTAGGAACCACGGTGACCATGCCAAACTTTATTTAAAAAAACGTTTGGTAACAAAGCACATGATGGACAGATATCAACTGAATACTGAAATATTTATTTTCCTTTTTGTTTTAAAATATATATTTGGCACTGTCAGATCAAAGAGTCCGGATTGGTGTCAAACCTTTGATGAAGGCCTTTTTACAAGAAAGAAAAGGAGTCCATAAAGATTCATATAATTCCATAATTTACACTGAAAACGGGTGTACTACCCCAAAAATATCTCTGATATGTAATTTGTTTGAGAGTCTCCCCGTTACAAGGGTTCTTGTTTTTGTAGACGCTCCGGCGTCTGCCTATAGATATAGGGGACCCCGAAAACATGCAGTGCTGCTTGATAAAGAATGTACACCTCGGCGTCTGGACAGCCCCGCAACTGCTTGTGTGCGGCCATCCAGGGGCAGCGGGGTGACGGGCTACGTGGGGTGTGTTCTTTGCATGGCTCTGCTTCATGGCCTTGGTCCGCTCAATACTCACAATAAGCTGAAAGGGCAGGCGCCATTCTCCGGGCAGCTCGTTACTAGTTGGCAACTAGAATCCCCGGACCAGTAGTACTTAGCTGTGCTTGCCCCTATGCCACTGCTGGGCGGCCGATGTCCCTCCAGCCAGAGGGTCACAGGCTGCGCATAATCCTGCTCTGTCACATGGCCATCAGACCGTCCTGTCTTTACCGGCGAGACGCCTCTCGTCCTGTCTTTAATACCCACCTAAAACAGTAACGTTTGTCAGGGTGAAGTTTGCGTGACTTTATTTGGCAGCTAAAACCTCTAAACTGGCTTCCCAACCACCACTAACCTCTTACTGTCCGTAGCTGTGCCTTCCACTCGGGTAACGATTTCCTTCTATAGATCTAGTTAAACTTACAACACAGCCCCACTCCACCAATGGCCTGTAAAGTTGGCACAATGCCCTTTCGACAGGTTGCGTGAGGGTACTGCGGAACAGCACACTAAGGGTGCTCCCAGCTGTCCCAGAAAGAGTTAATCGTTTACTTCCCATTTCCCATTTACGCATTCATTAGTTTGTCGAGGTATTTATTTCGGGTGTAAATGGTGCCCATAGATGGTCAGATTATGTCTCTTGTGTTTAGGACATATTATAACTAGTGCAGGACTCCAGAGGAAGGAGGTAGGTTAAGTGCGCCAGTGTGATACCAGTGTGATACGGTTGGCTCAGGGACACCCGATGGATAGGAGGGTGTACTAATTGTGGGGGGGCGCTGGAAGCTCCGTGTGCGGAGGGAAAGCCTGACCCGACCTTGTGTTTTTAGTCCACAGTGCCAGCTCCAAACTTTGCCATGCCGGTCCCGGTGACCAATCAGAACACACTGCAGTTCCCCGGAGGGTCCCTGGTCACACAGTCCCTGATGACGACCTCGCTGACAGACCCAAGACTCCTGTCGCCGCAGCAGCAGTCCTTACAAAGGAACACGGTGTCTCCTGGGCTACCTCAGAGGCCAGCCAGCGCAGGTACGGGCCGAGGGGGTGTAAATAATAGTTCTGCGATGGCCAGTGGCCCCGATTTGTCTGCAAACCCAGGTGATGATGATAATACGTTTTATTTTCTGTGACCTCCACAGGAGCGATGTTAGGAGGAGACCTGAATAATTCAAACGGAACGTGCCCAAGTCCTGTTGGTGAGTTGCGCATGTAGCTCTGCCGCTCGCATGGTGGGCCCCGCTTGGCATCGTGCCGTTGGGGGGCAGCGTATGCAGTGATTTTTCTGGTGTTTTTCTGGTGGTGCGGGGTCCACTAGCAGATCCAGTGACCGGGCGCTGGCAGGGCCCATCGTTACAGCGCATTAGTCTCCGGAAGGGTCAGGTTCCCACCCCACCGTTCACAGGATCCCGCATAAAATAGAACGTCGCGCATGCATAATGCACGCATGTGAGCTTCTAGGTCTGACTCATTATATGTCTGGCCCCCCGCTGCGTGGTCTTCTCCTGTAGACACCGCGGTGTCCCGGTCCTCCTCTTATTACACTATTCTGTCCTGGTTTGTACCCCATTTACCGCAGGGTAACTGTATCTAGCGCTCACATTTCAGGAGTGGGTGCTGAAGGGTTAACCCCCAGCACACCCTGGTCTTCGCGGCGTTCGGCGGTAAACGCGGTAAACGATCTCGCTGCCTCCGTGATTAATGTTATTTCATTAGCGTCATTAGACTCAGTCTGAAACTCGATGGCCGTATCTTTCCAGAACTCATCTGCGTGGCAGGAACTCGATGCCAGCTTCACGCTGGTGTCCAAGGCGGTTAAATCTCCTCTGGCGCTAATCAGATTGGACACAATTCTTCTGCGCGTGGCCCTCTGCGTCTTCCGTGTGAATTTCCGTGGGGGAATACATGCAGCCCGTACCGCTGGCGTGTCCACACGTTTGGAACAGAGACCGCGGTGACCTCTGTTCACTGTATCAGCACACGGAACGCCGCGTGTCGGGAGGAAACTTGAGGAACGTTACTGCTAATTGCTACGTATTTAGCGCATTGATATAAAAGCGCTGCAGTTTTCCCCATCGTAATCTGGAGCGCGGGCCGCACTGTACGGCCCCCCTGGACACGTGCCTGCGGGGCCTCTATATTCCCCAGAACCGAAACCGAATACTGCCTCAGCCCCCCCGCCCCACCGCGTCCCCCCCCAGCTGTTGCAGATTGTAGCAGGGCCGGTTCTCTGAATGTCAGGATTGACGTCACCCAGGATTCTTAAAATTCCTCTCTCCCCGCTAAGCGGAGTGAGCGTCGTGGAGTGAGCGTCGAGCTCTCCGGCCCCCAGGGCACGGCCTGCATTCACTGCCGAGTCACTAACACCTAGACCGGGGGCTCACAGCTGGGCCGACACTCTGCTGGGGGTATTAACCCCTTTCTAAGGCTGCCAGCTGGGCCTAAACTCTGCTGGGGGTATTAACCCCTTCTAAGACTTCTAGTTGGGTCTAAACTCTAAATGGGGCATTAAAAAGTGGCTGGTTAACCCTTTCACTCTCAGGTTGTGTATCCTTTCTTCACTGAGTGAAGTGTGAGTGTGAGTGAGGTTTTTGAGAAGTCCCCTTTGCATGCGCTGGCTGTATGGGAATATTAAGCGTAGATGTGAACGTTGTGATCCCACGTACTCGCACATAATATATTATATATATTATATATTATATGACATGGTTCTCCATTTATCCCTGTAGGAAACGGGTATATCAGCGCCCGAGCCTCTCCGGGCCTCATACCGGTCTCCAACGGCAACAGCATTGGCAAAGTCATCCCTGCCAAATCACCGCCGCCGCCGTCCCAGAACAACCAGCTCGCCGCCAACAGCCGCAAGCCGGACCTGCGCGTCATCACATCGCAGAGCGGTAAAGGGTTAATGCATCACTTGGTAAGGACAGCTTGGGGTTCGCTCGGGCAGAGAATTGGATGGGGGGCGCTCGCTGCCGTAGACCCAACAAACAGCAGGTTCTAAGGGGTCGCGTTTAAAGCTGACCTGATAGGGAAAAAGTGAGCATTCCACAGGTTGCTATGGCGATTGCACCACATTGCAGCATAATGTCTCTTTATGCGTTAACTCCTGTTGCGTACCACAGGCAGACATCAGCGCCTTCCGCGTTCACGCCATAGACATTAGTTGGGGGGCATTCACCGGGATGGGGAGTACTGGGAGTGAGTGGGGTTGGTTCCTGTATTTGCCTCCTTGTTAATCTGTCCGTCTGTCTGTCTGTGTTTTTGGGTTCAATGGCTGATTTCCCCGATTTTAACAATTCTGTTCGGTGTTTTTTTTTTTTTCTCTCCTCCTTTTCTCTGCTTTTTGCCCCAGACGGAGGAGCAGTTGGAGATGGTGAGTGTGTTTGCTTGCTCTGTGCTTACTCTCTCTCTCTGTTACTCTTCTGTCCCTGCTACCTGTTAACCCTTCATAATCCGTTCCCACGCGGGCGACAGCGCACATGCCTACCCTTAAATCCTGCATTGGAGAAGATGTGATATAAACCCCCCCCCCTCGAGAAAGCCTTTTCTAGACAATTTTGTGGCCCCCCAGTATCTTTTTTGCCTCGAGGGGTTGCATGCCAGTAGCCCAGCTTCTAACTTCATGCGCGACTGGTGGTCAGTAAGCTTTTCCAAGGGCCCTTTGATGCCTGAGAATCACAAGGAGGTCTGTGTGGGAAAATTAGAGCCGGAGCGTCTTCCAGTACCGCGTCTGGGCAAGGAGCTTCCCAGCTGGCCTTTTTTTCACACCGCGGATGTGTGACCTAACCCAGGGGCAGCGTGCGATGCTCCCCTCGGCATGAAAAGCTTATTGTTTGAGGAGTCAGGAGGATGAGGAGGAAGGCGAGTGTGAGTTACGAGTGTGAGTTACGCTTTCCAAGATCAAACAGAACCAGCTGAATAGGGCTAGCCGGAAAAACACGCAGCGAGCCGTTCCAAAAACTCTGATGTCATCGGGGATTGGGATAGAAAAAAGCCTTCTCATCCAAATGATAGCTGCCTGGGCGACGTGGAAGGAGATGTAGGTAGCCATCGGGCCAGAAAGCTGAAGGTTGGCTCTGCGGCTACCTGGCTCTGTCATGCATTCATGAATTGAAGTGGAAACTGGAATATTATTCAATATGTTTTTATACCCCGTGTGTGGTTTCTTGGGAAATGCCTTCTGTGACATCCCTACTTAACCGCTGGTGGTCAACACAATTCTAAACCAGTTCTTAGGGCGTGCGTTCCACAATAAGCTTAACCTTCCTTAACCACAGGTGTGCAGAGTTTTAAATAGATTGTAATGGAGCCTCTTCCATGAGATGGATGGCCCTGCTTTACCACGGGTGTACCTCAGTACCATGTAGGGATTTTGTCCTGGTCACTGGGCCGCTGGGTTTTATCATCTTGCGTTTTTTTTTGTCCCCTCCGCAGAGCGCCCAGCGGTTAGGAGTCTCGCAGGCGGCTCATTCCCTCACTACCCCGGTCGTTTCAGTGGCGACTCCGAGTTTACTGTCACATCATGGGCTGCCTTTCTCTGCCATGTCCACGGCATATAATCCAGGTAAGCGTCACTCGCGGCCCCCCAGAAAGTAGTTGGCAATGAACCGTGAGAACGTTCATGCGCGTGTTTTCCGCTGGGTAGCCTTAAAATCCTGTACGGCCGCACCTCAGCCTGCAAGCCTGTTCCGGTAAGACCGGTTTGGAAAGAGAAGGTGCCGTCTTCACGTGCAAGTGAACCTGTGTACACCCAGAAAAGGGAGTGAGACAGACACGGGGTCACAAGTGCGGGGATCGCATATTCCTCGCGTCACGCTTAGCAGACCGGTCCCTGCTGACAACGCACATTAGAAGTCACTGATTGAGCTATAAACTTTGCTGGGCCGGCCCAGCCCTTGGCGCAGGAGAATCTTGCTAGGTTCGGCCCTTGATAATGGATAATGGACTCGGTAAATGTAAACGGCAACTCTAGGCAAATGCACACTTTATTGAATAAACGAAATACAAGTGTCTTGGTTTTACCTGCACAGGCAGTCTCTGCCGAGGGTGTAGGAGGCCTTTGTCTTAAGAGACGCCGCTGACTTTTCTGACCGAGCTAGCACCCTCTGCTGGTGGAAGGTAGAACTTCTGTGACGCAGGAGTCCCCGGTCTCACGCACCGTTAACGTGTTAATGTTTTTTTTGTGTGATTTGTGTATTCCGCGTTTGACCGGTTTGGGTCTCTTTGTAGATTACCAGCTGACCAGCGCAGAACTGTCCTCGCTCACCGCGTTCAGCTCACCCGGCGGGCTGTCACTCGGCAGTGTGCCGGCCTGGCAGCAACAGCAGCCGCAGCAACAACAGCCACAACAGCAGCATCAACAGCACCACCAGCAGCAACATCTGGTCCCGGTGTCACTAAGCAACTTGATGTGAGTATCCCGTGCGCGTCCCTGACACGTAAACATCGTTACGTGTGCATGCGCGTGTTCACGGGGACCAGGCCACTGCCCTGAAAACCACAAGGTAGGGGTAGAAACAGACAGAGACCCTTTCAGCTTGAGGAAGCTGAGATCGGTGGCAGCCTGTGGCAGAACTAGCATTATATAATCACTCTACAAATGAACACGATTCAAATGTCTTTGATCTGAGCTGTAATGGTCACATATGAACATGCGCAGGGTTACCAGGGGACTGTGCATACAGTGCCTATGACTGAATGTCAGTGAAGATGTTTGGAGACCTGCCTGTAGTCCTGAAAGTTACAGCCGAAGCGTCTGGAAGGCGTTGTGTGGGGGGGAAGCAGAAACATGCGCGTAACTGTGATTGCGTAGCCGTCGTTAAGACTCTTGGTCGCTTTGGACCACTCGTTACAGTTGCTTGGTTACTGACGGCAGAAAGCGAGAGAGAAAAGTATTTTGGTCATTCCGATTCCGGGAGAAACAGCAGAAAGAGATGGGGGATAAAACGAGACGTTCAGGGGCATCAGACTTTTACCCCTTTACCCCAAAAAGCATTTCTCTTTAGGATGTTAGCAGAATACAGAACCCTGTGTAGTTTTTAACAGTTCTTTTTCTCTTCTCTCCCCACGCCCCTCCGCTCTCCATCCTAATGCTACCGGTCTTCTCTTGCCTTTTTGCTCACCCTTTTACCCCTCTTTTCTTCCTGTCCTTTCTTGTCACCCTTCCCCCATGCGCAGATCTAGCGGGCAGCTGTCACACACTGCCACTCTGACTGTCAACACCAACCCGAACATCAGCATCAAGAAGGAGCCTCCGTCCCCTAACAGAGAACGCACGGGAACCCCTCTGACCTCCTACCCTCACCAGAGTCGGCATGAAGTCACCGGACGGTCTCCTGTGGACAGCCTCAGCAGCAACGCCAGCTCTTTTGACGGCAACGATCGAGAGGACACACGGGGCGACTACTCTTCGTCCCTCGGGCTCCTGAGACCCTCGGGAGACGGAGAGGGTGAAAGCCAATCTGTAAAACGCATGCGTCTTGACGCATGGGTAACATAACTGCCCTCTGCTCCGCCACTTTATTCTTTTGCTCGAAGTCCGCCGAAGGACCGAGTTAAAGGGTGGAGTGCATCGCAGGAGGGCAGGGAACGGGGTAGTTACCAGTGGGGTTTAATGCTGTAGGGTGGGAACCTATCATAAACTGCCTGAGATATAGCTTTAGTATTTGGTAGGCATTCTTCATAGTTCAATACTGTAGGCAGTGTCTGCAGAGGGCACAGCTTTCCACGGCTGCCTTCGGAATCCATATTGAATGTGACCATGCCTCTCAGGACTTCCAAAAAACAAGCCATCACCTTGTTGGGGCAAACCAACCACAGCTGCTAAAAATGGACCCCACGCCACCCTCCCTACTCATTTCACTGCCTCACTGCACTAGCCTGCTGGACTGCCCCATCGGCACAGGGACAGACGGAAACTCCGCAAGGGGCAACTGGAGACTCTGCCATCGCACAAAGCTGCCCGTCCAGGGGCAAAGGTTTAGGATGCATGTTTGACGTAACAAGGGGTTGTAAAGCTGAGGACACCCTTATGCCATAGAGGATCTCCCATGGCACCCTAATCTTACATGGATGGTGAATTTGGTTGCAACGATCTCCCCATTGACCTGTGTGAAGGCCAACAAAGCATTAGCCGGGCTTCTTAGTGCATGAAAGAGACTTGGGATGTATTGCTAGACCCCGCTAACGTTTATCCCAGGCAGTGCCTGGCCAGCCAAACACATGCCGTCCACCTACAAGAGGCAAGGTGAGAGGAACAGGTCCACAGCGTACATATCAACATATCAATGCTTTTGGCACCGTGATACCAGCCAGCCACGGAGTCCTGTACCCTGCAGACATTGCCTATAAAAAAGAGAAAACAAACAAAAAAAAAAAAACAAGAAATATATATAATATATACATATATATATTTATTCTTTTAAATGCGGTATTTCTTATGTTGGATGCACTGTATGATTTCACTTACTGACAAAAGTAAATCGCAGGATGTGGCCGTCCTCTCCAGAGCTCACAGGGTTAACAGGAGGTTGGATTCCATTGCTACAAAATAAAATAAAAAATGAACCGCGTTACATTTTAGCAAGTGAAATCATACATGGGAACATACAAAATGTTATGGGTTTTTTTTAGTCTCTTTCCAAGGCGAGTGAGCTTGCATTCCTTTGGAAGAAAAAGGCTTGAAATGAACGGTTTTAGGCATTGAAAGGGTTAAACAATTTTGCTTTTGCTCTTTCCTGGTGTCCATGCGCGTCCGGAGCAGCCGGCGAAGTGCCTGTAGACACGCGCACATAGCAACCGCCCTTGTTTTAGAAAACCTTGGCCGCGGTTTTAACATTTATTCAAGGTCCAGAGAGAAATCGCTCTGAAGCCCCTAGCAGTATGAGCCGCGTACCCTATGGGCGCCCTAACCACTGCCATTACATTGATGGAACCCCAAAACATAATATTTGGTAGAAGTGTCGCCTGATTGAACCTGTCCCCGCGATGGAAGACGGCAGCAGAGACATTTTTCCAGTAAATAGGGAAAACACGCTTTTCTGGTTGGTTTATTAACACTCATGAATACAAATTAGAATGAACTTGGCCCGAAAAACTAGTCGGTGGGTAAAATCCTATTAAGCAGCACCTGGGGCCACACAATGCCCAGCAGGCGTACCCACCTCTGGTCAATGCCCCGGCTTACCTCCTGTAAGTTATTTAATCGTATGGAGGACTACACGACCTAAAATATAAAATATCACGTATTAATCCCATTAACGGTTACGATAAAACGGCTGCAAAATATTAGCCAATCAGCCGCCACACTCAAAACGACCACGCGTCGAATGGCACAGCCGGCTCTTAAGGCGCGAGATGGACGTCAGTAGGATTTCACGGGCCTCCGGCAATGACGTTAGGTTCTTACAGAACCGTCTTTTTTGTTTTGTTTTTTTGGGGGGGGGGGTGGTTTATCTCACGTGTAAATTAAACTCATAATAATTTTCAAAACGAGGAAATAAATGACAATCTTTAGGAAAAAGAAAAAATGAAAGAGAAATACTCCCCGCACCCTGTTTTTATCTGTATAAATATTTGTTTCTGATTTTTAATATTATTTTTTGTGCTCATATGTGCTGTTGAGACAGTTACAGTTGTGAATATTTTTTTTTTATATTCGTAAAATTTGCATTCTGTAGAGTAGTTTTGTCATTGTTTTTCTTGTTTTTCTTTTTTTTTCTTTTTGTTTTTCCTTTTTGTTTTTCTTTCATTTTATTAAGGGGTGTAGCAGAAACTTGCACGACACAAAAAAAAAATTTACAAGTTAAATGCTGCAGTTTTTAGAAGAGTGAAGAAAAATTAAAAAAAAAGAGCATATTTATTCTCAAAAGCTAAAAAAAAAAAAAAGGTGTAAAATGCATGAAGTAATATTTACAAAAAACACCAAAAATAATAATAAAAAAAATGTCAAAAAGTTGTAACCTCAACAAAAGTGTAGCGTTTAAAATTTAAACAAAAAATAGCTAATATATTGTGTTTTTGGCTGGTTCGCTTTTTTTGTTGTTTTGTTTTAAATGTTTTTTTTTTTTTTTCTTTTTTTGACTATGAAATACATTTGTGTATATTTTCATATAAGAAGTATGCACTGATATGTTTAAAAAATGATATATATTGCTTTTTAAAAGTGTGGTTACTTACCAAAGTCTCTGTCTATGCTTTCCCTTTCTGAAATGTTAATGAGTAATCTGACCATTGGGTCTTCGAGATACCAACCAATTTGACATTAGGTGGTCCCAACATATGCATGTCCCCCTGGCAACAAATGGTCCAGTCCACCATGAACACTCCCATTCGTTTCAGCCATTCATCTCACTGCCATTGAAGGCACCAAACTGTGGATGGGTGGGGGGTAAAGGGGGGGTGAGAGGCAAATGGGCATTTAGTTGCAGCACGGTCTACACTCATCGACACATTTATTCTCAAATAAGTACCTGTCCTTGTGTTTTCTACCAGGTGGCAATATTACCATTACAGGTCAACTGCCCGATAATAGTCTTAAAATGGCGTTAGTAGGCGAATCCTCGTGTTTGTCTACATAGGGGAAGAGGCAGACACCCATCGTGACAATAGGAGAATGGATATAGCCATATTGGTCCAAGAGAAGATGGAGTCTTTAGTCAATGAAGATAAGTTTTATTGGGCCAACAACAAAAAATGTAGTTGCATAAGCTTTGGGGACCTTGGGGGTCTCCTCTTTAGGTGGGATCCTCGGAAGCCAGGGAAGAAGGCCCTGAAAGCATATGTGGCTCTACATCTTTTTCTATGGTGGCCCAATATAGTCACCTACGACAAAAGACTCCATTTGTGGTCAAGTGAAAGGACCATGTAGCCTTCTTGACTCACGAGACAGGCGCGTGATATACCACTGGGGCTGTTTTGTTTAAAACCTGGTGCGTTACGTGATGGAGCCTTATGTTCGCGGTGAAAGCATTAGCATTATCACCACTGGATTCATTCTTTCACAGGTTAGGAAGCCTAGGAATTACTTTAAATGTCAAGAATGTACTGATGAAGGCGTTAATTCCATGAATCGTGGCGTGAAAAGTCTTTCACCGCTGTGACTGTATTATGCAAATGTTTTTGGCCGGGTCACAACAAGCGGTTATTACCATGAAACCAGGTTTTTCATGACACCCCCAACTCAACTAAAAATCGCCATTTAGTGAGCAAAACCCAGTTGATTAATAGCTGCTACCTACTGGGAGAAGAACATCGGGATGATTTAGTTCAGATACACTAATTTTGGGGCAATTTATAATAAAATAATAAACAATCTGTTACAATCTATACATACTACCCATGTTCTTTCCCCTACCAATGCAGCTTTTATATCTTAAGCCTCAGCGGGGTATAGAGCAGGGGTGCGCAACAGGAGGAAGACTTCCAGCTATAGAATTATAACATCCATGATGCATGGTCAACTCCATGGAAAATGCCGGAACCCATTACTCGTGGAATCGTTGTTTCCATGAGATCCAACATAATAATCTGGAATATAAAAAACGCGGTGTCAGCGTAATTTGTCCTGCTTAGTTGCAGCTCTACGCTAAGCGAGTAGGACGTGGCTGGAATAAATGTTTTTGATCATCATGGCCAAGGAAGTCAGGAGCCAAGATGAATTCCAGTCCTCGGAATTCATTGCAGTTCCGTGTTCTATCACACGTAATACATCATCTATCACACGTAATACATCATCTCTGAGTGCACCCAAAACACTTTAAGGATTGTGAGATTTCAAATTCAATACCGGTGGGCAAATCTCACGGTTTTCAAAGTGCCTTCAGTCTGGAAAACAAATCATCACGGATACTAAATTTTATTGGAATGCTTAAAAGTTGTTTCCTTATTTAGGGTTCCCTGGTAGAGGGTGTGGGGAACAAACCATTACTGTCATCATTCATCTTTGAACCCATTGAAAGCCACCTAGAAGTTAACCTTTTTGTGAAAAGTAGATGTTCACTATTCATCAGTATCTACCATGGCATCCTGATGGCTTCATTACCACAGCATGGTCAAGGGGAGATGCAACGTTGTGGACCGCTGCGGCCTTGGAAGGTAGGCCAAAGAACCAATGGTCAGGGGACATCATTTCTGGATTTTGAATAAACCAAACTGGTTACGGGTCAGAGAAGAAGGTCCGTTTGCCTCCACTGAACATTTTTGTGTTGACCGCTGTCCATTCCTATACATCCGTCAGTGGTCGCCCACTTGCTTCTAGACCATGCATGTCTTCAGTCATCACCCACCAAGACTCTTCCTCCAACCATTCAATGTCTCCATCACTTTTATCTCATGTAAACATCAACTTCTCTTAGTTCTTGACTTTGAAACATCAGGAAAATCTTTCCCTAGATCCAAATCTGCGCTGGATACTTTAGAAGATCCCTGAAGAAGATATTTTAGATTGACCACTTCGGAAAGACTTTCATGTTGGGTCAAACCGCACCTCACCCCCTGTCCACTACATAACTTAATGTTGTATTCTTTTCTTCTTTTACATTTAAAAACACCTTCACGCGGTTCCTTACTTTATCCATAACGCCCTCGACTTCCTCCTACCTGCCCTGAGTCGTTCTCGCGTTCGTCTCTCGTAAGCAAAAATAAATGTACATAGCAAGTATGGACACGTAGCAGAATGCTTCAAGTACAGGGAACGTTTTTTTGTTGTTGTATTGATATGAAATGAAATTATATTTTTGTCAGAGTATATTGTAATAATACTGACTTTGAAAATGACGGTAATATGTACAGCTTTTTATGGTTTGATTGCCCCCCTGTCTTCTCCTCCTCCTCCTACCCTATTTCCCTCTATTTTACCCCAAGAATTTTATAGATAAGAAAGGGCGCATATTATGTTTCATTGTAGGACAAGTGTTTGATAAAAAAAATATATAAAATAAATAAGCAATAGTTACGGTTAGACGGAGAAGTGACGATGTTTAGTAAGAAGCTGAGATGCGTTTTGTGTAAATATTTGTCCACTTTTTTATATTTTTGGTATGCAGAGTTACGGCTGTTATGATTATGCAGAAATGTCCATTATCAGCTCATAAATGTATGTGTGTGAAATTACCCGAATCAAAAACACACTCATTCATACTTTATATCAGTAATTACCCTTAGAAAACTGTTGTGTTCCTTGTGCAACCTGTGGTTTTGTTTTACGACTCCAGACAAGATGGCTGCCAGGTGTTGACAAAATGGCCGCTGGTTAATATGCCCCAAGAGGCATGAATCGTTTAACTGCGCCTCCGCGTGCGTTTACAATGGGCTTGGAAGATTAATTGATGAAACCCGCACCCTTATTGGCCGGCTTCAGTACTTTTTCTGAGTCTTAGACTTTGCCGCCGTCTCGTTCATAGCAACCGTCAGCATTATGCAAACAAAAATACATGTATGTCTGTTCACTGATAACGCTTTGGCAATAAAAAAAATACCGTTTTCCATAAACTGGGCAGTTTAATATTTATCACCCTACCTGTATTTATTAATCATTTTTGGTATATTCCCCGATGGGGGATGTAGTGTACCCAGAATTGTTTTTGTGTAATACGGTGGAATGGAGCGTGTGATACATTGTAAAAGGCTGGGCACGGATTCCTGGTTTAGAACTAGTTCAATCCTTCAGATTCCCCAATATAGTCTTATATTAAAAATGCACGACTATCGGTAACGACTGTCTGGCGTGGAACGATGGCTGCCACCAAATGTCAGCCTGGGCCGGTGGCGTTGCCGGTACAGATGGCTCAAGTAGTAGCGATAGCATCTCGTATCCAGTAAGCCAGAGAAATCCTAGCTTTCCTAGAACGGAAGGTGCACTACGGCCTTATTGATGATCTTCAGTTTATGTCCCTTTAAGGCCACCGTCCCAGGGGGACAAAGCTTTCAAAAAGCGCCTATCAGCCTTTTCTACAATTTATGACTAAGGGCAGTGAGCTTGAAGGCATCTCTTGGAAGGAATTTGGTCATTTATGGCCACGGGACCCTTGTCACTAAACATGGACAACCTCAAAGTGTCTTCAAACGGTCCAGACATCTGAAGTCACACCGATTGTGCTAACGCACTCTGTCCTGATGTTTGACATGGACTTGGGAGAAATACTCCTTAAAATTAGGAATGACGACCTAAAACGTCTTTTTAATTTTTTTCTGCGAATCTGTAGGTTGGACGTCCGGAGGGGCCGCACCAAATCTTCTCTGGACTGCAAAATAGATGTCCCAGGACTTTTTTCCTAGACCTTGTAAACTAATTGCAACTGTAGTAGCTCAGAGGCGGCTTTGTGAGTAGACTTTAGTGTATAGAGGACATAGGAGACTTGCGTTAGATTGACTTGCATACTCTACTGCACTTTGGGTAATTAAATATTTGTACATTTGGACTGTTGCGTGCAGTTGCCTTCTTATTTATTGCAATTTCATCAGTATAAGCTTATTGATAGACATCGGATAATTGTAATTTTTTTCCTTGGTTATTTGCCCAATGGGGCTGTGTATTTTTTTCCCGATAGAGCTGCCGCTTCCACTGGAATCTCGGATTATTGTGTGTTGATTTATAAAGCGTCATGATATTCCGCAGCGCTGTAGGTGCTCACAGCTGACATCATCTGGGGTGCAATGATTTCAAAATCTGGTTTAACCTCAATTGGAGGGTTATATTTGGAAATGCATATGGGCGATCTGAAGGAGGTTGGAAGGGAAGGGTTTATGGTTAATGTTATGGCATTCCCGATATTGCCAAACCATGGAGAACATTAATTCCCATATAAACAAGGACAATTAGTCCAAGTTGGACAGTTCTTGGTTACTTGGGCATCTCCTGACTAAGTCTTCTGATCGAAGATGAAACATCAGTATAATCCAGCTTCCCATTGGGTGGAATTTATCTGGCCAACTTCCTATTCGGTAGAATCTCACCAGAATTATCCATTAACTCGTTCTGGAATTCTAGTGACCAAGCAAATATCATGAAGGCTCAAGGCTTTATCCAGATTCATATGTGGCCTATGAAAGAGTACGTCCCATTGGCTAGAGCCTCAGTCAAAGAGTATGTTCCATTGGCTTGAGCCTCGGTCAAAGAGTGGGTTCCATTGGCTTGAGCCTCGGTCAAAGAGTAGGTCCCATTGGCTTGAGTCTCTGTCAAAGAAAGAGTACGTCCCATTGGCTTGAGTCTCTGTCAAAGAGAACGTCCCATTGGCTTGAGTCTCTGTCAAAGAGTACGTCCCATTGGCTTGATTCTCTGTCAAAGAGTACGTCCCATTGGCTTGAGTCTCTGTCAAACAGTACATCCCATTGGCTTGAGCCTCAGTCAAAGAGTACATCCCATTGGCTTGAGTCTCTGTCAAAGAGTACATCCCATTGGCTTGAGTCAACTCGATTCCCGCCACTCGTTTCTCTTCCTCTATTCATTTTCTTTTTAATTCTTTTGTTTTTCCTGTAATTTCTCCCCCTTCCCTCCTCCCCAGGATGGCAGCACTTTTACGAGATGTCTTTCCTTGGTTTAATATTATTTATTTGTGCTGTATGGTGATAATGCGTTATTGTATATTATAAAGTAAGAACACACAGGAAAAAAAAATGAGTTTTGTTTGAAAACTCTCACTATATTTGTTGTAAAAAAAAAAAAAAAAAAAGTTTACTATTAAAAAATACACGTTTCTGATATGCCGTGTGTGCCTCTTGCTTCCCCCCAGCTAAATCCTACTTCTAGCGCATCTTAACTTACCCTTCCTTCTCAGCAAAATACGTGTATGTCTTTGTTTGTTCAGATTTCTGTGACTACACCCACATTTTTAAAGAATATCGCCGAATTTAGGTTTTTCAACCATAAATCACACATCTTATAAGACGGACTAAACAGGTATTCCAACAGCTGAGATGTCTAGTTACCTTTGTGATTAGAGAAATTGTAATATTAAAGAAATCGGGCCAAATTCTCAGCAAGCAGGCTCCCTGAAAGCAGCAAATTGGCCTAGGGACCAACCGGTTGTGTATTGCGGAATACCGGGTTTTAGTGCTGCCCGGACCGCAGCTCCCATCAGTCTGTCTGTCTATGGTGTTTCCGTATTGTGCCGTCTGGTTTTACCCCATCTTATTTCAGCAGGGTTTCTTTTTGCTCGTGAATCTCCATGCTGCAGCAGATTGTTTGCCGTTGCAGAGGTTCACAGAGTCAAGAGGAAAGATTACCGGTGACTCGGCTAATGGATAAAGCATTTGGAGCAAATTATAGGGTTGTGGGTCTTTACGAGCACAGACCGGTAATCTTCATTAGTTCTCCGCTGCCAAGGGGTTAAAGAGCAAACTGCAGCCTTGCTCAATGGCAGCAGAGAAAGAGCTAATGGGAGAGAGAGTTTATATGTCTTATTCCCACCATACTTCGCACAACGATTTCCCGGTTATGGCAAATGTATACCGGACTTCTTGGATTATTTAGAATATTCTTATGTCATTTGTAGAATTTCCCTGCAAATCACAGCAAATTGGCTCATGTAATCTTCCCATTTACCTTATATAGTTTAAGAATGGCTTATTTATAACACTTATTTAATCTTTATTTTGTGTAATATTCAGAAAAGCCTTAAACCTATCCCATGCAGGTTTAAATTCCCTCCCTAGATTAACCTTTACCACTTCTGCTGGAAAGCTGTTCCACTTAACTCCATGTCAGTAAAGAAATACTTTCTTATATTACATGTAAACCTCTGGTTTTAGATTATGATCTCTAACCCTGGTATGCCCTATCCTTCGAAAAATATACTTTCTTTAATCTCTTCTCACTACTTATGTTATGGAGCCCATGGATGCAATACTCAACAATGCCACTAGAGGGTGCTCAAACCCTACAGAAACCTGATGATCGGTAGGTTATATTATTAACAATGAAAAAATATTTATTACTATTCTTACATATTTTGTAACAGAGAATTATATTTTTTATTTTTTTTAACCATGCTTTAGTACTGGGGTTTTTTTTTTCATCATACTGTACCTAAAACATTGGTATTTGTTTTTGAAGCAAATATATATATATTTTTTATAGATGTCTTGGTTAAGATATTTTTAAAAATGATATATATTTTTTCCTGCGTCCAGATTTAACCCCTTAAGGACAATGGGCGGTCCCTAAACCCACTGAAAACAATGCATTTTGAGCCCGTACATGTTATTAGCAAACTAAGACCTGTCCCAGGTGCTGAATTTGCATCAATTGTGGGTTATGTTGTGTATTGAGATAAACCCCCCACTAGATGGAGCTCTCCACCACTATTATTTACCTCCAATCGCTAAAAGATCTGTGACGGACTGACCCGTGAGAAGATCCATTTATCGACGAGCATATTCATAGACCGATGATGTAAAGTCGCGTAAGGTTTCATGGCCTCAGAGGTCCCTTTTTCACATACAGATGAACGCAATATAAACTGCATGACACAGATTAATCTTGGTCTCTTAAAAATGTTAATTGTTTAGCAGAAAGTGTCTTGGTGATGGCGCGCAACGGACACAATGAACTCGACGGAGAGAGAGAGAGAGAGGTTTATTTACTAAAGAGACTGAAATTTCATACTCGGGCAGCCCTGCATAATGCATAATTAAAGTAAAGCCTGACACTCACTGAAGTTCATAATGCAGAAAGCAGCTACTTTGAATGTTCAACTGTCCTTTAAACACCCAAGTTAATGAATAAAACACAAATACAGAGTCTGATAGCAGAAGATCCCCTCTGCCCACATAGTGTGGACTGAAACCTTATTACGAAAGCCATGGCCAACCAGCAACCAGGTTGCAACCCATTTCACAATTTTTGGGGGCAAATTTGCTAAAGATGATAACTTTTTCTTTCATCGTCTAACAGGGTACCAGCATTTCCGGGCCGTTGTAATATGTTTATTTTCAGTATGCCCAGTCTACCCATCGTGCCCACCGTAGACCTCTAACACGGTCTATTGTCATCATACCTTTTATCAAATGCTTTTTATAACGAACAAAAACAACAAAAACGTAAATGAAGTTATATTTACAAGCTGAAAAATATTACTGCTATGGGGAATTATTTCTGAAAAAAATGCAACAAACTGACAATGGGGGGGAAGGTGTTTTATTTATTTATTTTTTTTGTATTTTTTTTTTTTAGCTTCTGCTTCGCGTGTCCAGATTGTGTGTAAAAAGGTATGAATTTCATCACCTTGCGCTGATCTCGTTTTCTGCCAATTAAACACGTTAAACGGCCAAGAATCAAAATCTTAAAAAAAAAAAAAAGAGAGGAAAGATCAATTTACAGATTACAGCCCCGAACGAAGGCCTCTCGGATTCTTGCAGCCTGGAAAACAATCTCGTCGTCCTTCAAAAGAGCCGCTAATTATATTTGTTGGGCTAATAAGGATGAGAAGTTTGGAGAGCTGACAGGTGACCGGGACGCCTGGGAATCGGCGTTTTTTGGCTTAGGGGGGGATGAGATGCTGTTGGAGTAACCAAAGTCTGGCCACAGCAGGAGTCCCCAAGCCACCGTCCGGCAGGGCCAGATCTGATTGTACGATCGTCCAGACACAAAACACGGTGGCTTCCCCTCTATTGTGATGTAAAAGTCTGCTGTTAAAAGATGATTACAGGCCAGCGCGATGACGATATTATATCCATGACTAATCCCGCAGTCTCTCCGAGTCTCTCCCAACCTCCCCCACCCGTTACCCTTCTAATGTCTTCCACAACAGAGTGGTATCCAAACCCTCCGTGATGGGAGCTCGGGCTCATTACTCCAAACAGCTGGGTCACACCTTCTTCTCACGCCCGCTGGGCAAATTGGCAGATCATAGATTTTCCAACAAAGGTGATAAAAAGGACGTCCCTCGGAGCCAACACAGATACATTCCCAAGGTCTGCTGAAAAGGGGCAACTCCGACCCTGTGCTCGATGATCCATTCTAGTCACAAATCTAACCACGTTTTCATAAACCACGTTTTATATTACTTTGTCTTTCCTTTTTTAGCTTTTTTTTTAAAAAAAAATTCCTCCCCTTTTTTAGCTTTTTGGGAAAGCGCTTGGCGTTTCGTATATCGTCCTCAAACGTTCTCAGGTCATAAAGGATTTTAATAATAATAATAATAATAGTTTAATGAGGTCATAGCTAACATTTCTCTTCGTGTTCTTTCCATTGTCTTATAATCATTTTGATTTAGTGGAACTTTATGTTTGAAGTGTTTACGTTAATGATTAACCCAGGGGTCGACCCCAAGATATTCTAAACTGCGGCGACGCTTCCAGCACTAGCAGACGGACTCCGGAAAATGTTTGGGGAGCTGTTTGTAATGCAGACGTGTTTTACGGCGTACGGCATTCCGACATAGAGCGGTATACCAGTCGAGATGGTCTGCTGCCAAACCACGCGGCTTTCCCGGGGAGAGCGCGCGCAGCATATGTCTCCTTTTTGCGTAATATTTCATACATTGAGGAAAAAAACGCGGCCCAATGCCAAAAGTAGGTGTCGAACGACATGCGTGGATTTTCGGGGAACACCACTGCGGGAAATCGTATGTTTGGGGACGCTGCCAAGTAACGCTAGGTTCCCCGTTGTCTGGGATTTTGAGTTTGCAGCTGAATTCATCACCGCGTGGTTTCCAGGGACGTATTTTGGCGCTCTATAGTTTTCTGTTTGGCTACTGATTTGTCATTGAGAAGCGGCGTTGTGAGATGGCTGATTATATGTGATAAGTGAAAATGATCTGCTATCGGATGCGTGGGAACTGCTTATAAAGGGGGACAGAGGCAATGGCAGCGATGGAGCAGGGGCAAAGAGAAGCCCCCCAGGGCATTAGGCAGACCGGCTCCTCGTCCCGGCTTAAAGCCAATGTACTTGAAGCAAAAAGGTGCAGAGTGGTAAAAAAGCAGGAATCCCCAGGAAAATCATCGCCACGACAATCGCTTCATATTTAGAACTATAAATGTGACCTAATAAGAGTCAAATAGGGATTCTGGTAATAAAAAATGGCCTTATTTCCATAGCAACCAATAGACTGGTCAGCAAAAAACATTTAATTGGTTGTTATGGCGATAGGACCGTTTTTTATATTCTGCACCGTAATCCGTAGGGTTAACCGAAGCCCGGTTTGCCGATCCTTAACACAGAAACGAGTCTGGCGCTGGTTAATAGGAAGGATCCAATATCTTGCCCTTTCTCATTGTAGCCGTCGCTCGGCCCTTTGTGGTATAATTTTTTTTTCTTGTTCGAACACGGCAAGCATCAAAGGCAGCCTACGGAGAGGAGGAAAAAGGGCCTTTTACACCGAGATCAGGCCCTCTAACCCGCAGGAACAGGGGGCCGGTGTGAAAGCAACACCCACGGTGTCCCAACCCTAATAAAAACCCGTTAAGTTTTGTAATCGGATTAAAAAGCTCCCCTTCTCTCTCTCTGTTCGTCGTCTTCAACCTATTGGGCTAATAAGCAAGGTCAGGCCTGGGACATCTACGTCGAAACGGAGAACTAACGATTCCTCCGACCCTGCGGCAAACAATTTCTGGAGGCCTGAAGCTACCGTAGAACTTCCGTGCGTCCTATGTACCCGCCGAAAAAAGTGCACAAAAAAGTGTGTGTGGGGGAGGGGATAACTGGACAAATATACTGCTTTTATAACCCATGATTTTTTTATTTTATTTTTTTGTGGGTAGGGTGCAAATAAATTAATTAAGTATAAATCTTTTCCCTAAATGTATCCTAAAAGAGGGAAATCTGAAGCCTAGATTTGTAAAATGCTGAGCTAAAAACGATACAAAAAAAAATTCAGTACATTTAAGAATTTTTTCCTCTCTTCCAAAAAAAATGTAAAAAATTAATATTATATTTATTAAAACGTAAAATATGTTTGTAGGGTTGCCTCTTTGTTTGATAAATTATATTTATATGTAAAAAAAAAAAATCATCTGATGACTTTGATTGCCTCTTTTTGTCTGTAGGGTGTACGATGTTTAATTTCCCAGGAACTAATAGAATGTTAACCCAACACAGTGGGATTTTTGTTAAAATTCTCTTCGTAATAATGTGAAATGCCAGTAAATTAAGGTGCAAACAAAAGGATTTTTTTTTCTTCTTCTTCTTCACGGGCCACAGAGGTTTGTTAAATGGGTCTGGGATTGTGGGAGAACATTCATCGAGCGAGTCCCTTAGAACGTAAGCCGCGTGGCCCCTGGGCGAGGTGCCTTGTTTAAGAGGGCAGCGCTCGGGGCTAAAGGTTCAAGTCAATGAACAAATTGCTTCTCCGTAGGAGGTGCTGTTCTTCTGAGGTTCCAAGTAATCATCGCGGCTTTGGAAACAGATGGTTCGACCGACCAAAATAAACCTGCCGGGCTTCTTTTTTCACTCCAAAGAAGAAATAGCCCAAGTTAGGTTAGATTCAGGGTTGATTAAGGTTCACTGAGCCCGGGTCATTAGATAACTTGCCTATTATGGCCATTAACGCTATTGTCTAAAAATTACAATTCCACCCCCTTTTCTATTTTAATTTTTTTTTACAATTCTATTTGACCTATATGGAAACCTCAACAAAATGGAAATTGGGTTTATTTGCTGAATATATGGTATTCTGTAATTTTCCCTAATTATGAAACAGGATTTCTTGGGGGGTAATAATGGGCTCTGTGGTAAAAGCACCCATAATGTCACCGTGGCCTCATATATTTTAATAAAAGAATATTTTTATATATAGTATATATATTTTTTGTTTGTTTTTTTTCTTCTTTTAGCTGGTAGGATCACCAATAAGAATTTTTTTATTTTTTTTATTTATTTTTGTTTCTTAAAACATAAAAGAGGATATTTTCCGAAGAATTCTATTACACTTTCAAGGTGCAAACATGTGGCGCCCCCTATGGACGGGGGTAACAATTCTTACCAAGCTAAGTCAAAAATAGGCTATAAGAATATACAAGTAGAAAATGGCAGAAAAAGCCAGCAAAATTTTTTCCATATTGGGTCAAAAATATGTAGTGATGGAAGATCGAATATTTTGAATATTTTTAATATAGGAAGCTGTCGCACTAATTTTGTTAAATTGTTACAATGTTTTTAAATGGGTAAGATGTCCAAACGCTTACCGCGGTGATCCTGGATGATTTTGAGTCATATCATGTAACTATAAAGCGTAATATGGGTGTCAGTACCCAAAAAAGTGTTACAAGGTGGGATTGATACCGGTCTGGTGAATCCAATGTATTTTTGAGGTGAACCAAAAATAAGATATGAAATAAAAATTAAAGAAAAGCCCACAACGATCCATTTGGGAGTGGAAATAAAAGCACCGGTTCAGCCCGATGACTAGTAATGGGAGAATTAGTCCTGAAATATGTGAAATTGCACCTTGACCCATATGTAGCTTTTAAGAAGCCCCTTCGTAGTTAATTATCCCAGAGAGGGGCAGCTCTTAAGGGGTGTGGGGGGCACAGATAACTCGCAGCGGCCGTCATTGGAAGTGACAGCGTGAGAATTTGCTTTCTCCCACCCCAGAAAACGCGGCTCTTTGTTTACCGAGGCAAATGCACGGGGAAATGAGAGGGACAGAAGGACAGGGATAATGGAGCGGACTTCCCATTTAATTACACAGAGCGCAGCCCGTCAGCCGGCAGATCCCAAATCATAATGATCATCTAGGTAGCGGGTGGGAGAAACGCGCAGAGAAAGTCCCACATATTGATAGGATTAGGGAAATGGTGGGGGTTACGGACGTGAAGAGGAATCCATTGCTTGGGAAACGGTTTGAACTGTCTGAGATTAAACCACGCTAACGTTCTAGATGGAATATCATCTATAACATCATTATTATTATTATTAATACATATTTTCCAGCTCTGACAACCATAAAAGGCATATAGGAGGCAGGTCATGCAAATTTCCCTTTATTTCCCACAATCCCCCAGTGTACCTCGCATTGGGGTTGTCCAATACAATGCATCGCTTTATCAGTCGCCGGCATGACTGATACTTCCCAACGTTAAAAGATGGCAAGAGGGGCGCTCTTGCTTTGGGGATGTGGTCGTTAAATTCATTAAGCCGTTTCCTGCTGTTTCTATACACATTATCGGGGCTTTTAGGACCGTAGAACCCTGCGATCCCCTCATACCCAGCAAACATTCTGACCTCCTGGAAAAGAGGGGGCATCAGGGGTTTGGGCACCAAAGAGATAGTAAACAGGGACACAATGGATGTACGGCCATTCATTGGTTTGGGTATATATATAAATATGAGGGTGCCCCAGATTCTTGCATAGTTGACCACATTGTACTTTGTATCCCTACCTCCAGAGAGATTTGCACAGTTGTGCTCCACTTATCATCATCATGGCTTTGATATTCCACAATTTTTTTTATTATAATGTCCTGATTTGCACAATGTGGAAGACTGAGGGGAGCTAGCAGCGAAAAGCAATGCCAACTTTTAAAGATGGCACCTGGTGGTCACATTTTCAATCAGGAACCACCTGTAAGGAACAGCAAGATCCTCCGCATCGTCACATCACGGGAAACAGAAGAAGAGAAGCGGATGTAGCCGCTAATAAGAGTCGTCACAAACGATAACCCCACATTAATAATGACAGCGATCCGCTTACCGACTGAGGTGGTAGAATATTGTTATACAAAAAGGTTTAACGTTTTTTCATTGGTAACGCTACGTAGCTCCTGATGGGTTATAGTGGTTTGCGGACAATGAACAAAGAGCCTGGGATAACGTCGAACGTTCCTCCTCCATTAAACCTGCTTGTATGGGAACCCTGGCATTCATGCCTCACGTCTCGCTGAAAGGCAGCTGGTCTCTTGAGAGCGAGACCCCTGTAATCTCTGCGACGTCTGCGCGCTGCTCCGGTGACACCTGTAGAAGACGGGGGAGAGAGAGAGGGACGTTTGTGAGATAAGACAATGACGACAAGCATATGGCCAGAGCGCACAATGCCATAATGAAAGGGAGCAGGGCTGGTAAAACGGAGAGGCGGGTGGCTCAGTCTAAACCCACAAAGTGACCGTTTGTGTGGAATGATCCCGTAATAACCCCCTTTACGAAGACCGCCACCTCCGTACAGAGATACAGAGCGTCTCGGACAGTCTTTCTATCCCGTTCCCAAACATTTCAAGCTGCCCCCTCGCTTAGAAACAGGGTCTGCTCGATGACACAGAATAACATCCGCATGCCCCCTGCTTCAACCTGAACCCCCAAATAAAGAATTCCTCATTAACCTGCTGCCTTTATGTGCGCCATGCTTGTCTGAACGTCAGCCGGACCTACAATGGAGCTTTAGCTGGATCTCGGAGACATTGGAAGCCGCGCGCAATCCGGCAAAACGATGGGACTCCTGAGATAAAGGAGCGTTTCTGAGATAAAGGAGCGTTACGTCTGTCCGAATCCATAGATTTCATTACATCGAGTAAGAGGGGAGACTATTCGCCGCCGCTATACGCTGAGATCAAGACCTCATAGTAAACAAAACAAAAAAAAACACAAAAAAAGAAAAACTACAGAGAGATTTATTAAATTCATTTTACTTTTGACCAAACCAAAAAAAAGTGTCCTTTAAATTTAGAATTTAGAATAAATTAGAATTGATTTATTTTTTAGTCTCTTTAATGGAAGCAGGCTGGGATTTTCAGGGATTGACCTGTAACATGTATATGAAATATGTATATGAAATATGAAATAGTATAGCAATCCTAAAATCCGGGAGGCTTAAGGTCAAAGTATGCTATTGGATGTTGATTTACTTTATCATGTTTATATACTTACCTCTGAAAACTCAATAAAATCTCTCAGTATAGTATAGCAATCCTAATATGCAGAGAGGATTAGATGTAGCGCTTCTGTGTCATTTATGTGCATTTTATTTAGTTACTCCTGAGCGTCAGAGGCTTTTACATTCCTGAGAGGGTGGTAGATAAATGGAATGGCCTCCCGGCAGAAGCGGTAGAGGGTAACAGTGAAGGTGTTTAAATACGCACGGGATAAGAATACGGCGTCTGAATCTAAGACAAGGCCAACAACTGATTATGGTTTGGGTCTTTACAGCAGGAGAATCCGGCGGCGGGATGGGGTGAATGGGTCTTGTATGTTTCTACTCCATATTTGTTAAATCCATTCCTCATATCCTTCTGCGATAGTGCAGGCCTTCAGGATCTCCCTAGATGATCACAGGTGGGTTAATCAGCGTTAGCGGCACCTGGGGGAAGAAACATTCACGTTGGGATCATTCTGGTAGAGTGAGCTGCAAACGGACGCATTCATATTTATAGAAAGTGCCGCAAATATACTGCGGAAACAAATCGAGGATTCTCCAAACGCCTGGACTCGATACAGATCATCGGGGATCACACGGGAATCATTTATACCGGGGAACGGAACCAGCTGGAGAAATCAAAGTGAGTTACTATGGCTTCACAAGCTATATATATATATATATATATATATGTATATATGTGGTTTTTATATATTTCCTAATATATATATAAATGTGTGTTTAGTTTTTATATATTAATAATATATATATATGTGTTGTTTAAGTTTTAATATATTATAATATATATATATGTGTGTTAGTTTTATATATTAAAATATATTATTAATGTGTGTTTTTAGTTTTAATTATTATATATATATTAGATATTATAATATATAGTAACTATATATTGTTACAGTTTTATGTATTTATATATATATTATGTATGTGTGTGTGCCATTTTATATATTATGATAAAATATATATATATTTTTTTCTATATATTTTAATATACTTTGAATATATTTTTTGAAGATTTAGTATTGCTCGGTTACTTTGTATTGGTTGTATATTAAAGGTTTTCGCATAGATTGATAGGTTTTTAAACATAAATCCACAGACATTGTATTGCTTTTTTATTGTTTATGTTTCCTTAAAAGTTTCACACAATACGGACAGGAAAGGGATGCCAAATAAATGTGCCCAGAATAAAGAAAGTTGTTTTGTCTGATATATAAACAGATACTTTTTTTAACAAATTCAAATAAATCTGCTGCTGGGGTTTCTATGGCGCTGGCGGAAAGTGGTCTTACCATCAGGGCAACCAATGGATGAGTCCGGCACATTGGAACATTCCATTCGTTGTCATGGGGATAGGAACAGTTTTCAATGTTTGCGCCAGTTTTTATACAAGTATATATGAGGTAAATATACATTCCTCTAAATATATAGCCTGTATAAAGTATATATATGGTAAATTTACATAACACTTGTGTGTGTGTGTATATATATGTGAGGTAAATATACATTACACTACATATATATATATCCTATGATATAGTCTGTATAAAGTATATATGTGAGGTAAATATACATTACACTTTATATATATCCTATGATATAGTCTGTATAAAGTATATATGTGAGGTAAATATACATTACACTAAATATATATATATCCTATGATATAGGCTGTATAAAGTATATATGTGAGGTAAATATACATTACACTAAATATATATATATCCTGTGATATAGTCTGTATAAAGTATATATGTGAGGTAAATATACATTACACTAAATATATATATCCTGTGATATAGTCTGTATAAAGTATATATGTGAGGTAAATCTACATTACACTAAATATATATATCCTATGATATAGGCTGTATAAAGTATATATGTGAGGTAAATATACATTACACTAAATATATATATATATCCTATGATATAGGCTGTATAAAGTATATAGGTGAGGTAAATCAACATACAAAGTCTGCATGTAATAGATATGAGGTAAATAATATACAGCCCCTGTATTCTGCATTAAATGCATGTGAGGTAAATATACTGCAGATCATTTATTTAATAAGGCATGTGGTTAAGGCTATAGGGCCCCTGATTCACCAGGGGCCACAACAAGCATCACAGATTGTTTCGTGTACTAAATGTAACCCCAGTATTGCAAACTAATTGTGTGGTGAGCTTAGGGGCGCTGTGGCATCTTGGACCCCTTCAGGGTTCTAGCAATGTAAGCTGTACCCCATAGCCACTAAGTGTCCCTATGTACCTCGGCCAGTCCCTTTTTGGGCCCCAAACCCCTGATTCCCCTCCTTTCTAGGAGGTCAGAATGTTTGCTGGGTATGAGGGGATCGCAGGGTTCTACAGCCCTAAAAGCCCGGATAATGTGTATAGAAACCGCAGAAAATGGCTTAATGAATTAAACGGGGTAAATAAAATCCATAATTTTTCTTTTAATTAACCCGCTCAGTTACCCAGCAATTTGGGATAAGCCTAGCCAAATCACCTACTAACAAAAATTGCCCTTTTTGGTAATTTTTACATTTTGGTAAGGAATTTTAATAGAAATTTTTGTTCCTCTTTTACAGATCCCCTTCTAAATGAAAATATGAAAACAATACCTGAAGAGAAACAACGTATCCAGCAGAGAACTGGAAACAGCGAGCCAATCAAATTAAGAAGGACAGAAGATGAGAAAGGGACAGATGACAGAGAAAACATAAAAGGAGGTACGTAATATTTTGTGATAAGCATTTTACTCTACTTTTTAATATTTTGCACCAAAATGACTCTATTATTCCTGTTCCAAAAAATGTACGTTTTCAGCAGGTGGGGGAGGACACATTGGGGTGCGCTTACTCCCAAGAGCACTTCCTGTACTAATATTCCCATAACGTGCAGCACAAAAGGAAGTGTCCGAGAACCAATGAACCAACGGTCTTTTCTTCCACTTTGGAAACTGTACATTTGTTCAGCCATTGTCTATCTTGCATTTGAAAACACAATCAAAAAGGTCAAAGGAGCATTTCTACCCTCATTCTATATTAATGAAAAAATCTATTCTCATTATTATGGGTAGTTATTGGGATTCCTCTGACCTTGGTGTTCTCCAGATACTTTTTGGACCACCTTCACAATGGCGTAAACCTTTTGTGGCTGCGTTATTAGACAAGGTGGCTCCATTGAAACGGCTGTTATTGTAACAACGTTTCACCCGCTTCCTTTTGAGTCTTACCAGCCCGAATGGGAACTCAAGGCCAGATCCTAACCGGTCTTCTCTGCTCGGAATCCCACAATCAAATTTCTCATTGTAACCACACACAAAAAAAAAGACCAAGTCCAGAAGCTTAGAAGTCATGTTTATTTAGAAATTGAATGCGATGTGAAAGGCTTTTTCTACAATGGGGAGAACGAAGCAGTAATGGCTTCTACCTTTTAAAGAGAGTCATTTGGGATAATTGCCACAAAGATTGAAGACTACTTTCTGCTAATTATTCTTTTTTAAAATGGTCTTTTCTGGATTAAAATGCATCTACACAATAGTTTTCCTTAAGATACTTCCACGCTTTATATTCACATAGGAATGTGAATATGATTTTGTCATCTCAACCTATGCAACAATGTTATTTTTACTTGCGCCAAACTTTTGTAACTAGACTTGGTTGTGTTGGGGGAGTCACATGAGGACAATGAGGTCTGGCATCACTGCTGGGGTGTTGGGCAGCCAACACATCCACCCCAATGTCCTTCCTCTTGCCATATTTACATAAGTCATTGCCAAAGTTAACATTTTGTCACAAAACACATACTTACCGTATTTGCTCGATTATAAGACAAGGTTGTTTCCAGAGCAAATGCTTATAGTCGGGGTCATCTTATAATCAGACCATAATATGCCTTCTAACCCCCTAAATGCCAGTGTGGGCGTTTCTGGAGGCAGAGTGGCACATAGGGGGTCAAAAGGCATGTCATTGGGCACAGTGGCATATAGAGGGTTAAAAGGCATATCATGGGGCACAGTGGCATATAGGGTATATAAGGCCACTTTCTGGGGTCAGAGTGCGAAGGCTGCTACTACTTGTGGCAGATGAGCATAATTGGGGGCGGTTGTGAAACGCATTAAAACAAAAATATTCTTTTCTCCAATCATACTTTTATTTAAAAAAAATTAGTTTCCATGAATAACATGTTACTGGTAAAAACTCTTTCCTATGGTCGTCCTTAATATTCAGCCCTTTTTCTTATCTTTTCCTAAATGGATATTCAGATTCAGGTCGTCTTATAATCAAGCAAATACGGTACATAGAATCAGCCCCATCTAGCCGCCCGTTTCTCCTGCTGTAAAGAACCTTAATCAGTCGTCGGTCTCGTCTTAGATTCAGGAGCCGTATGTCTATCCCGCGCATGTTTAAATCCCCTCGCTGTATTAGCCTTTACTGCAACTGCCGAGAGTCTGTTCCGCTCATCAACCACCCTCTCTGTAAAGTAAAAGTTTTAGAAAAAAAACATCCCGGCGTTATTGGGGTGGTAGCAGGTGGTTCACCTACCACCACCACGTGAACTGGACGCCTGGGGCAGTTGGGAGGCAAAATACAACTCTGGGGAGTAATGATTTTCAATTCTCTACAGAGGTCAATCTGGATGCTGCCCTTCCGCATAACCTCTGCTAATGACCAAGGCTTGTACGTCTTTAGTCTATTGACCTTTGCATTGTGGCGACGTTTACATAAGCGGCGGCTTCTCATTGTTATTTAATTTACGCCGGGGCCTGTCCATGACTTGGTGTGACTAAGTAACAGGCCGTAATTACACAAACAGGCTCAATCAGGACGTGTGTTCACACCCCGAATGAACCTCTAACTACCCTGTACGGATCCAGGGCTCTTTACAAAGGTGTTTAGGAAATCAAAGCAGAAGAAGAGAAAAATGTAGTGATTTTGTGTTTTTTTAAATTCTGTGAAATATGTTTGGCCACGTCATAAACGTACATCACATGAGTCTATTCTAAATTCACTTGTTAAGTAAAGGCTTTTTAACCGGTTTAATTGATGTAATTGCTAATAATCCCTATTATTGATGGTCCTAGCAATACATGATGTTCCGCGCTTTAATCATGATGCTGTGGAGCGTCGTGATGACATCAACAGGTTAAAAATTCCGTATCCTAATATTGGTTCTGGTCACATGAACGATAGAGATCCTTCAAATGGATATTGCACTAGGTTTAATTGAAATATCTGGATTGCACCGCTAATCTTCAAAATTATGACAAAGCCTGCTTTTTAACAAATAAAAATATATAAAAATAAAGCCATCATTAAATAACACAGATGTAAAGCGGGGCTAAATATCCTGTTTAATCCAGTAAATAGGATTAAATTGGGACGCGCTCTAAATGATCAAAATAATGCAAAAAAAAAATAAAAAATCATGGAATTAAGGCATGCCATCTGTACACGACTGCGTCGGAATTTTGATCTTTACATTACACGGCTACAAGACAGCTACTGCTCCCTCTATTCACCCCTCCCTTTGTTTCAATTACCCATACTATTCCAATAGATCGTAAACTGTCGAGCGGGGCCACCAACGGCCCACCATTCCTAATTGGTACTTTGTATAAAACTACCATAAGACTAGATGGCAAGCTTACGGGCAGGGTTCGCCCGGCCCTGTTTAAACTGCACAGGGCTCCATAATTAAATTCCATTGTTCTAAGAGAACATCTAACCTCCGCATTATCCACAGGGTTCTTCTGCATCCTATTGTCTACGTTGTCTGCCAAAAAGGTAAACAAGGCTTGATAGGAAATCGGTGATGATCCCTTATAAAATTATGACTTATTGGAGAAAAAAAAACATTTCGTGGGGTGGGAAGGTTTCTTGAGCTGGAAAGCTTGCAATCAAACCCTCCGGTCCCCTGAGTAATAAGAAGCTGTTGTTTTCCACACATCTGCCTGGTCAATGGGCTCTGACCAACTGCTTGCCACTGGCGTAAGCCGCAAATGATTCACACGCGCTTTGTGAAAGGCGAAAGAATACTCCACTTCCCTCTTCTGTTAATGAGCTGCTCGTTGAACATTCTCTTTCTTGTTAACAAGTGACCTTTTTTTTTGTGGTCACAAAAGGCATTTCTAACAAGACCCTGTATAGTTGTTGTCTCTGGTGTGTTTGGGAAACACCGTTCGTAAGACACATAGTTTATTCCTAATATTATATAATATCTGGACCACTGCTCACTTTATCTACCTGTAATTTTAGTTTGGCTATTTATGGCCCAGGAAAATCATTCTTCTGCCAGAAAAATGTAATGCTGTAGAAACCGATACAAACGTCTATCTAAATCTTACAGTCGGAAGATAGAACGAGAGTAGCCGACGTTCCAAGACAACGTTGTGTGGGGTCGTTCCAACGCGCTCAGGCATGGAGGTTACGCTCTCTGTCGGGGCAGCCATTGTAGCTCACCTGTGCCAACATTTTGTTGCAATTGGTACACGGTGATGAGAAGTTGGCATATGTTCCACGGCGAGAAAACTGCACTGGCCATTGGCCTCTAATCCTGTTGGCATGTTGCTGACATGGTCAAAAGGACACCTCTGATTCACAGATGATTAACGTCCCTTTAACGCCTACATTTATTTTACACATTATCCTGTGAAACAATATCTTTCCCTATCATTCTGTCTTCTTCTTTATATGAATCCATCGTATTATGTTTACACTTTATTGTTACATTGTTACACTTCTTTTTGGTTTTACCCCCCACCCCTCAACCTTCTTGATATATCTGGCAAAATGAACCACATAGCTAAATCCTCACATCAAACTTGGTGGGGAGGCTTCTTCTGAAACGTTAAGGAGACATCTTGGTTCCCAAACAATACGCGTTACTGTCTAGAATTAAGAATGTTGTGTTTATTCAAATGAGCGGACTGTATGAGAAGTTTCCCAGCCCCACGGCTTCGCTCGTGTCCTCGCACCTCCGGTTTCCATGGCATGACCGAAGCCAGAGGCTTCTGTTTTGCATACGGATGAGATGATATACAATGAACCCATAAGCCCCTCTCGACAGAACGCCTTTGTTTCAGGATGTCTGATTCACAAGCCAATGAAATGACATCAAGAAAATTTTTTTCTCATTGGGGAGAAGCAAGGGGGGCTGGTCATCCTCATTTTTTTCCTCCCCTACGTGTATGATGATGGCATCTGTGTGATTCGGCTCTGATGCGGAGTATCCTTGTGCCACTGGGAACGGGTGGAAAAAGAGTTCAGTTCCCATAATTCACTGCAGGAGGAGCCAATGTGGAAGAGCAGAGCTGCGTCGAGGCAGAAGATGGCGTAGTGCGCCGAATTGCTTTCTTAATTAACACACAGCAGCCGTCCAGAATTATTTTTTTCCCCCCACGTCCTGCCTTTTTAAGCAGCAGATGTAATTCACGCAAAGCCTGGGAATTATTCGAATAACATTGTTTGTTCGGGAAGCACCGGCATCAAACACTTGATTTGCTATGTATGAAGAAGAGCTATTGTGTTAGATAAAAGATGAATTTATCTGAAAAAGTAATTTTTTGTGTACAATTGACAGGGGGAAAAAAACAGCTAACGGAACAGGGGGTACTAGCAGAAAAAACAATGCTAACATGCTCTAACCCCCTAAAAACCCAATAATTAGTATGGCAGGCAATGATATGGAAGCAAGAGGGGCTACACCTCATTGCCTAACTAGCCAAGTTAGCCAAGGGCACAGAATCGGTACGTGAAACCACGACCATTAGGGTCTCTGCTATATTGGCATGAGGAGGAAAGAGGAGGAATGAGGAGGAAAGAGGAGGACACTGGAAGCAGAGTTTGCCAAGGTTTCCTAAAGAGTAGAACATGATTCTTCCTCAATGGTATCCAGGAGCAGTTGGGGCAACCAAGTCATGTAGAATGGGGACCCTACTAAGACTAAGACTAAGAAGTAAGGTCTTCATAGGGTATAGAAAATAATGTAGCAAATGGACAAAAGACAGGTTTACAAACTTGCAAATAAATTATATAAGTGTAGTTGCGTTCTATGTTACTGATGCCCAGTATTCTATATGACATCACTGAATTATATATTAAATTTTACGTGTCTGTAGAAACTTAATTGTTTAGGTTTTGTAGAATAAATGTAAATGTTCTATTGCAAAGGAAAATGGGAGGGCATTGCTTCTATTAATTGGGTCTAAAATCAAGTTTTTTAAAGATATCAGTGGGGGAGGATATGTCCGTCCACAATAATTTGTGGTCATTGTACAGATGAGCTGGGTTTCGGATTCAGTTTTGGAGTGGGAATGATAACTACTTATTAGAAAGAGGCTTTGTTTGGGCCCTTGTTCTGCAGATCTCTTGGCAGAATGCTTTACATTACTAAGCTGGAATAATCAGTCTACAGCTAACACTTTGGGGTGGAATAAAGCTCATCTCTCTCATACCTCCCCATCTGCCATCACCATTTCATAACTCTGGTGAGCCGGCAGCTTAACCTCTGACACCCCACCGCACCTTCACTTGACATAATTAAAACGGTTAGCCCCTGCCACGTCGTGGATATTTAATTTTTTTGGGGGGCTACCGCAAGCTTTTTTGTTGCAGTCCCGTTTTCAGCCACCTTGATGCCTTTTTACATTCCCTCGCCTTTTTACATTCCCTCACCTTTTTACATTCCCTCGCTGCATTAGCTTCTACCACTTCTGCAAGGAGGCCTTCTCGGTGAAGTAAAACTCCCTTACGTTCCAGCTAAGCCTCCGACCCTCTCCTTTTTGGCCTATGGTCTCTTGTTCTAACATTTCTCCTCCTGTCCCGACCAAAGCAAAGTTTGCTGCCTTGAGAAGCGCTACTTTCCTTTTTTTAAATTTTTTTTTATTATGGGCCAAGTTTTGGGTGGCCATATTACTTCGCTGAGCTTGACCCAGAGCTGATTGGTCACTAGACCTACCCCGGTGATCTACTATGTGTCTTTTTCTTTCCCCATCATCAGCAAAAAAAGTAAAACATTCTATTTAAGGTGCAAGCCAGTAGACTGACAGTATTATGTAGGATGATCATTGAGTAAATATATAATGTAGGACTGGACTGGAGAAGACAAGGCAGATGGTTGGATATGGTAGGTCATACATTACCATAACCTGTGGCTGGCCATATCCTTAGTTATATCGTGGTCTAAGGCAACCCTCCCCGTGATTGTAGCCCAAGTGAATTTCTCCACCTGCCCTATTTTACCAGGGTTTACGCCATGACCACCCTAATCGATAGGCTGCATAAATTTGATGCCCCTCACATTCCGAAAGATATTGCCCTGGAAACAATTTATACGCAGAATAACGACGCACCAAAATAATAAAAAGGGACCAGTACAGGGCTTCTCTGTAATCTACTGGCGTAAGACTCGGGAGAGCAAACCATTGATTCTTGGTAGTCTGCTGAAGCCACTTCATCAGCGTAGCGAGTTACTAGGTTGGTATTACGATTTTTTTTCCCCAAAACATAAAATTAATCATTTTATCATTATTATCACACTGTTTACTTTTGTGGATCTCCGGTACATGAGAGTGATTGGTTTAACTCGTAAAAAAAGGCCTAATCTTGGAGACCATTAAAATGTGACTTAATCCAGGAAACCGTCTGTGATCCCAGATTCCTTGCAGCTAATCCGTGGTTAACGGCTTCTCCGTGCCCGTCCTGGACGTCACATAATGGTTCGCTAATAGTTATATCAATGCTCTGTCCCCATCCCAAAGGCTTTCAAGACTTTAAACCCCCCCCCCCCAACTATCGCCCGGTTCTCCTGAGGAGTCCAGGCTGGAGTTTCCCACCCTGTCACGGGGTGTCTAGATATGCCTTTGACATGCTTGTGGAAGGCGTGACCCGAGAGACAGAGGTCACAGCCGGAAGAAAGAACAGGTCAAGTGATTCTTTCCTATACAAAAAGAACTTGAGTAGCTCCCCGTGGGGGGGTTGTGCCCAATTAACTCTGCTCTAACCAAACAGGCTGCAGCTCATGAACTGCTGTCTTTATGGAGTCCCCCGGGTGAGCGTATGAGAAGCCTACAAACATATTCTCCTGCAGAGTCGCCTCCAGCTACGCGCTGAGCGGGCGATCCCAAACTGCCCCTTCCCCTGCTTTACCCCTGTGATATAGGCTGTCCGCCTCGTAGAAGGCATTTTAAAGGCTTAATGTAGATCGTACGCCGGATTCCTAACTACCACCCAATCTGTGCCTGAGCAAGTGACGCCTGTGGCCTCTATACGGCACGTGATATCGGCAGGTTGGAAAAGATTTAATTAAAGCAACCCACGTGCCGGTTTTCTTTATTAAAAAAAGAAAAAAAAGTGATTATTATTACGAAAGAAAGAAAAAAAAAAAAGGCAACAAAATAAAACATTTTACATAAGATATCGATTTGATGGGGAGGTGCTGGAGTTACCTCGAACAAAATATGTATCTGATATTTTGGAATTTAACATACTAGGGGTGCCGTGCGCTTAGAATTAAATGGAGTTTTCACCATAAAAAGGTAAAAAAAAAGTAGAAAAAATAGAAAATTTCTGGTAATAAAGGTTATAACATTTCACAATCGAATCTATTCATTCCTTGCTCACGTTATGTTCAAAGCATAGGTGGGGTGTGTATAATAGCCATATTTATGGACATAACAAGGTTACATCTTAAACTTTAGCCGAGCGATTGATAAATGGTACTGGGTAATCCAGTCCGTGAACTTAAACATGCAGGGCTATCCTGAATATAAGACAAGGACGAGGGCCGAATAAGCTTGGAGCTCTCTCGGCAGACAGGAATGAGCAGACGTTGATGGGCCAAACGGCTCTCACCGGGCATCAAATTCTACGCGACGATGGAATGACAGAAATGTTCACACTTATTAACACGTTCAGGAGCAGAGGGAGCCTCAAAGAAAATTGAATAATGGAGCAGGACGCTGTCATCATCGAGAAATCACACAATTTACTAATATGTGCAGATGATGGTCAATCCAAGCAAAGCAGGAATTCTGGGTCCAAATTTTTTTTCACTCCTCCATTACAGGCTTCTTCTGGAATATCTTTTTGCTGCCAACCTCACAACAAAGACCCTTTAAGAAGCTCTTTGTCTTGGCGCTCCCATTCCTTGTTTTGGGTCCTCCTGAGCGCCCTCTCACCTATGCATTTAATTCTCATTGGCAACCAATGGCAGCCCGGAAGGGACAACCAAAAAGATTCGAGTGACTCTGCCAAAAGATAGTCTCACTGGACATGCCACGTAGATGGTGCCCATTGGCACCTTGTTAATAAACTGATTGTCCCGGGGCACCTGGGAGATGACCTTAAATCACGTTAACGTTACTGATTGATATGTAATCAAGTCGTTTCATTCTCCAGTATGGCTTTTTAACAACGTTTTATATTTTTTTTTACGATATAAGAACTCCAGAGTTACAAATCCTACAGTCGCATAGTATACAATGTTACCAAGCACCACTCTCATTAGACGTTTTCTAAGACGCTCTTATTTTGTGTCTTGCCAAATAACAGCTCTCCTTTTTGCTTCCAGCGAGAGCTACAATTGCAGCGCATAAGCTTGTAATTTGTAGGCAGACATTGGACGGCTTGCTGTACTGATTGGGTTTAAATCCTTGGAATAAAGCCGCGTGTGGCTTTGGAACACAATTCACCCTGATTAGAGAGGTGGCTGCTCTCGGCTGAACTGTACACGTGGACAAGGGATGTACGGAAGCCCGTGGTTCTGTACCCTTTAAATCAAGGGCAGAGCGGAGAGCTGCTGGATTATGAGGAGGAGGAGGCAGTATTCGGGGGGCCATAGGCCATGTAGCAAAATAACCCAGAAGCTTTATTCTTGCGTATCACCAACCCCTTTAAGAAAAGATGATTATGAGAAATGTATTGTAAAGATCTGAACTGAAACCAAAGTCTTGGAGAACGTTGGAAACCTTAAAAGCTATTTGCCCGTTCCAGTCCTGCTTATTCTTCAAGACGTCTTCAGTGGGTGTGAAAACATAAAATAAAACGGATAGAGATCTGAGCTCTGCAATGGAGCCACGTTTGGCCATGTGGGGTGTCTCTCGACGAGAGCACTCCCTGTACTCACCACTAGAGGGAGTGCAGTTCTTTCTAAATTCCTCTGCTTTGGCCATTATTAACCCACGATCCGCTAGGCATAATACAGCTCTACGGCAGCCGAGGGGTGTAGCTGATACCCTCTTACAGTGCACGTCAACAATGTCTTTTTGAAATAATCCGAGACAGCGAGGCTTTCATTAACTTCTTGGTGTACTGGGTTTATGAAAACACCTGGGAAGCGAGGATTCACCCTGCACCTGTCGTGTCACCCCTGAATTTCCACGTCCCCTTTCCATCCTGCATTCAGATTTTTCGGGATTACAGCCTCTCCTGGTTTTTCTCCCGCATGCTCTTTGTAACCTCCTTCTCTGTTTAAAGGACGCGCTGAACGTGAGCCTTAGCTGCATGCGTTTGGCTGTGGTTGATCTATAGAGTGAGGCGTAGCTTTTTTTAACCCAGAAATTGAACTTGCATGCTGTTTATATAATATTTTTGTCATTTGCCACATTCCACGTTCTAGTTTTTTTTAGTTTTTTTACACGTTTAGTCCTGTGCATCCTGAGCCGTATGTCCTGCCAGGACACATCATTCACCAACCGTGGTCTGCTGTCCTACCTTAATGTGCCCGGTTTTATAGCTGCTGTAAAACTTGACACCTTATTTCATCCGTGGTCTTGTCTTTAGCAATACGTGTTTGGGTATTTCAGTCCCTATGTCAGATGTTTAGATTCAAACGCATTGCTAAACAAATTCATATTCATACCTGAGATAAAAAAAAACCAATTAAACGGTTTTTAAAGTTGTGTTCTGGGTCTCCACTAAAACATTCTCTAGATTAATTACAGCAACCTATATAATTATGAGTAATAAATATGTGGGCTTTAGAGAAAGATGTCCTAAATCTTTGCTCTGCCATCCTAATCAGCTAATGGGTCCCTGATGCGCTTCAGCTCAATGGACCAGCCATGGAGGACCGAGCCGGCGCATGGCGCATTAGTACTGGCGGCTAATTCTATCGTTTTTTAGCTCCAAAAAATAAAGCTTAACAAATAAAGGTATCACACATTTGACTGGGCTTTGAACCTTACAAAAATTTCATCTGTCTATCATATGCAGCTTTACGTAATTCCAGAAATTCAAAAAGATTCTGCCACGCATTCACGATAACATCGAAATAATTTATATTAAAATAAATAAATGTGGGTATTCTATGTTTGTGTACCGGAGTCTGTTTGCAGTTTCTGATACCATTAACCCCGCGTTCCCGTGAGATAATACGTCTGATTTATCTGTAGGTGAGTATCGAGAGTGGGGGACCCTGACAGCTGGCCTCAGAAAGCCGAATTATAAAGATGTTTGTTTCCCTCGGCTCATGGGCTGTTAAACACATAATATGCCACAGGAGAGCAAAAGCATTCTTAAAACAAAACGCATATTTTGCAAACAACTCGTACTTAGCAGCGGGCAGCTCGCCACCCTTGCCCTATTTAAATGGCACCTCGCCTACCCCGAAGGGGCTTTGTATTCCCGATTTCCCACCAGTCTTTTTAAGCTGGACGGTGCCACCCCATTGTCTGCCCAGCTGCTCTGCCACTACTGCGTCTGCAGCCCCAGCAGCTGGGGGAACAATAAGCGAGTCAATTCCAGTGCCCCCCGAGAGGCCCAGACAACGGGCAAACTGGCACGGGAGAATGAGGACGCCATTAAAGGATTTTGCCCGTCTGCCTGCGAGCGTGTCCTGCATGCCACGCAGGGGCCGTGAGAGCAACTGGCAGAGGCTGGTATAACCGTGAAACCCTATACAACAAAGGCTCCTGCGTCTTGTACTGTGCTGGGGCAATGCCAAGGCTCCTGTCTTTGATTGGCACTTGAATGGGCCATGGGTGCTCTGACCTCAAATAAACTCAATCGTCACATCCATCCATAGCACCGGAAAGAATTTTAAACGCTTGACAAGCGTAAGACAGAATTTTGCGTCAAGATCAGAAGTCCAGGTGACTTGGCCTCTACGTAAGGCGTGAAAACCCTGATGCTCGGCTGTGATTGGTTCTTTTAGCCTGCCCATGTGACATGTGGGATTTTGTACCAATGAAAATTCTTCATTACAGGCTGTTATAAATAAAAATACACGTGTTTGTATTTTATGAATCTTACTGTAATTATTGAATAACATTTACTGTATGATGCTATCAATAACCACTAACTGAGTGTAAAGTCAGAGTCCACACTCCTTGTTTTCTGCAATTAACAATATTTATTAAGAGAGGCTAAACAAATTAACAATACATATACAAATTACTATAAGTTAGTATATGCTGTTACCAAACTATCTATTCATTGATTGAATGGAAATAACAGAGAAACAGCAGGATAAGCCTGTAAACACGCGATACAATTACCACTCCCTTGTGATCATCTCCACGCACACTCAGAGAGAGAGAGAGAGAGAGAGAGAGAGAGAGAGATGGCAGGACTTTATAAACACTGTCCTCCATCTGCTGGACACTCCCCTGGTAACCTATCTTCTCCAGTGACCCTTAGAGAGCAAGGTGATAGAAAAGGGAAAGGACATTGCACTGGGGGAGGGAGTGGAAGGTGACCAAATGTCCTAACTGATTTGCCATGTGCTCTGCAGAGAAGAATCTCCATTAATGTTTGAGACCATTTTAGGTCTCGTATAGAGAGGCTTTGCCCATTGGATCTCTGCATCAGAACACCATTTCACTTCATTGGCATACAGTTGGTTGTCAATCATGCCTTCCTTTTTACAACATGCTAATTGAGTGTGTATGTATTTACATGTCCAGGAACTAGCGTTTTAGGGACAATTGTCACATGTAGGGTAACTTGATCCCAAGATAATATGGCAGCTTGGGCACGCAACATGCATTTTTTGTATAGTGTGGCCGTCTATGTGTGTGATGGAGATGGACAAGCGTTACGCAGCAGTGATGACGACATTCCTTGTTCTTGTAGTCTGAAGACTCCTGCTATAATGTACATATGTTTTTTCTGTCTATATGTTTATCTGTCGTAAGACTGAAGAGGCTCCCTGTAGCAAAATTCTAAAAAGAATACATTAATTTATGGAGAATTCCAAGGAGAGCCAATTGAGTTAATGAGAACGAAAGCCAAGATAGCACACAGACTGCTGGGAGTGCTGGTAGCCGGCGTTAAACGTGTGGCCAACGTGTCGCGTTTGGGGGGGAATTTACCATCTTCCTGCCTCCTTCGGACATGTCGTCGGTGGGAGAAGAACTCAAGAACAGCAGCGTGATGAAGAAGACGCGTTAAACTTGCCGGTCGCTTAAAAGTTTCACCCTGGGCTTTTGTTCTCGGATCTGACTGCAGCTACATCAGATGCTCCTGAACGGTGCACCGAAAAATACTTCCCCCAGATGCCCGCTTTGTGCTACACTGTATAAGGACTATTTAGCTTTTCATGTAATTTTACCTAATATAGAAAATTTTTGGAGCCTGGCTTCTCGCTGTTATATTCGTCCTGTTTTTACAGAGTGGAAACGAGCTGTTTAAAGCCCTGTCAATCCCACTTCACATTAATATGCAGTGAAATCTGTCTTTACATGGCTGCCTTCACACGGTGCCGCCGGTACATGTTGACATCTGCCACTTAAAGCCGTTTTTAGCCTGTCGGGAGGAAGCGGGGTACTGCAGCACCTCTGTGTCACCCTCATTTTTTTCGTTCCTCGTCAAAGTCTGATTTGCCTTCAAAGTGAACCAAGGATATAAAAGGAAGAAAATGTCTAAAATAATACTTTAAAAAGAAAGGTTCAATGTGGTCTAGGGGCGTTATGGACGTATTGAAAACAACCCCTTCTTAAACGGGACTTAAATATAAAGGAGAGCTATCTACGTCCAGAGAGACGTTTGGTCCAATGGCTCAGGAAAAAAATATCCTGGAGGGGTACATAGGCCCCGTGCCTATGTACCCCTCCAGGATCATCTAGGAATAGCCCGTGCATAGCGTCCGATGTGCCCTGGATCAGGGGCAATTTGCCTACTGCTGCCTAAATGAATGTTCAGGGCCTATGTGCAATCGCTGGCCTCCTCCCTGAAAGCGTCGCCACGATGAAGGCGTGAGAAGGGCTCTGTAGGGCTCCTCGCTTTATAGAAACCTTCGTCCGTTTGGACAGAGAATCAAACTATTTCTCTCCCCCCTCTTCTGACACAGTTGCAAGTCTGCATACAAAAGAGGTAAACATATTCAAAGGGGTACTTTAATTCATTTTACCCACTACAATTAATTAGAAAAGAGAAAAAAAAAAAACAGAGGATGACATAATCTGACCAGGGGGGCCTATCTGCATTAACAAAAAAAAGTAAAATAAAAAAAAATTCAGACCAGGGGCAATTTATCCCCAGGCCAACAATATTCTATGAAGAAATAATAGCACTGCTTCCGTCTCTCCTGCTCGCCGGCTACTTATAAGCACTTTAGCCAGGCCCTTAATTTAAAACAAAAGGTCTTTTCGTCTTCTGGTTTTGTCGGCCGGTTCCCAACCCTTTGCCGTGACAGCAAGTTCTACGGTTGACTACAATGTCCGCTTCCTACCGCTTTAGCTCATCTCCGTGCTCGATCATGGGGATGTAATTGGAAAAGGCAGGGACTGGTAGCCCCCTCAACCCGATCTCCCCTTCCTCCGTCGGATTCTTTTCTGATATGGGAACCAGAAGCTGGCACTGAATCGTGGGAATGGAGCAAACAGCTGTGTGGTCACCGCTATTGCTAGCTTACCCCTCATCGCCCTTTCCGTCCTAATAGCCGGGGTGTCACAGATATACAGGACTTCGCAACAACAACAAAAAAACGCAGCTATTTGGGTCAGCTGCGAGGGCGCATAGAAAAGGACCTTTAAAACATTGAACGAGAGAGAAAGGGAACGGGAGAAAAAAAAAACAGAAACAGGGAAATGTGGAGGCAGAAGAGAAAAAGGAAAATAAATCGTTAGCACTAATTATTAGGCGCAGGGACAAACGATTAATTTGCAAGTCAATTAGTCTTAGTTAGGTTCATGTTCGCTGTTCTAAGCCAGTGAGGGGGAAAAATAGACTTTCTTGTGCTTTTTAATCCTTTTGAGGGAATCAAAAAAAAATGTTGCCATTGCGAACTTGCCAACAATGAGGCAGGGAAAGCAAAGGGAGGCTACAGCTGGCATATTGATAAGGGCAGGCTGCTGCCCGTTATCTGCTACCTCCGCACAATGCCAGCCATCTTGGCCACATTGAGATCTGGGCGCGGTGAAGCGGTAATGCCGTGGTGGCTCTTGGTATATGGCAGGGGCAGGAACCCTTTTAGTCTACATTTAGCCCACCCTGTAGATGACTAGCTGCGGTGTGTATATATATATAATACACGTTACCTATTTGTATTAGACCCAGCATCTAACTCTAGAATGTTGGCACTATATAAATGAAGAATAAATACAGTATTTAGTAAGTTAATGTTCTGTTTCCTTTGTTTGAGACAGATTTTTTATGACACAGAAGTCTACCCAGAACAATCCGATAGAACTTTTTACTTTAAAAACCCTTTTCATAGTGAAACGATCATGTTCCGGATTAAATAGACATATATACATGTACTGCTGTAAACAGCCTCTAGCGCTATACACTTGCAGTCCGCTAGAACAATGCTACTGGTGTCCAGGAAGTGGGATACAACTTCCTGCGCTGGGTAATGGAAATTTAAAAAGCCACGGTTAAGACTAAGGCCAAAGCCAATAAATAATAATACGAATAACTTAAGAATGTTTTGTAAAAATTATGATTTTCAGTGTTTGCTTTGATTATGGGTTTTAGTTGAGCCATTTATTTTTTTGATCTAGCACTGCATATATTTTGGTATCCAAATTATGTTTCACTGATCTACCAGCTCTCCTTATAATCACCAGCGGAGGGTGGGGACCACTGCTAACGACGTAAGGAAAAGAAAAACGGTCAAAATGTACATATATATTTAGCAAATCCATAAGAATGCAGACAATATTTAGTAACAAATTATGAAATTCCTACAGTCAACATCCAAAGAGATCAATTTATCCGAAAGCTTTGGTAACACCGTTCTGCACATACACCATATAAATAGAGCACCTTTTATTGATAGGTGTAAAATCACGCGCAACTTTGTCCATCTCTCTTATCCCGCACAAGGCTAGGTTTTGTTTTCCTTTTGTCTTTCAAGTTTCTGCAGTGGTGTGAATGAGAGCCTAGAAAAGAATTGGGTGGAAAAAAAGGCAATTGAATAAGAAGGAGAATAAATGCCAATAAGCCACCCATAAGTAAACCTGAGAAAGGGCCATCCGTGGGGTGAGTGTGTAGTCTTCCCTCAGGAGTGAGTATAGAGAGGGAGACGGTGAAGTGGAATGGGCAGACAAAGGAACCCACATCCAGCGCTGAGAATGGAATGAGACATGGCCAGGGAGAGTGCAAGGAACTTAGAATCCGCCATTGTGTTATGGGAGCAAAGGGGCAGAGATAAGTGGAGCAGGGGGTTAACTTGGAGAGAGATTAAGAGGGAAGAGAGGAGAGAATAAGCCAGATGGTGCTGCCCTGCAACCGTTCCTGGAAAATAATTCCCACACACAGGCTGGGGCCGAGTCTGGGAGAATGACATCCCTTTATGTATGGAACTCCTACAAACGCACTCTACGTGGCCGTCTCTTTGTAGAGATGTGTTATCTCTTGTAGAACACTGCGTGTGGTTAACATTCTATGATATTACAGTACATAGGCATCTTCTAATATTGTCTCTACATCCATATCGTTCCATATTGACCTGTGCGTGACGGTCTAGCTCTTTTTTTGTTCGTTATCTCCTCCGTTCTTGTCTTTATCTACCTTGATTACCTTAATTCCCCTCTGCGCATGTGCCTTCCACTCCTAGCTGAAGGCCCAGAAGTGGGGAATAAGTTGACTGTCAACACATCCTTTGAGTTTGAATTCAATCAACAATCCGCTAGTAAGTTAATCTGGGAGGATTGTGGGTCTCGAGGATTTTGTTGGCCGGTCTTGCTTTGGCTTTGAATACGTCGTTTAGCCTCCCAAATAACTCATATTCCTTTAAATTAATAGCACCGACCATGGTGTTCCTTAATGAGTATGGCAGGTGAGTGACGCATGTCCATACCGGAATCTATATGGTGCAGACGGCCATGTTTGACACCGAACCGTATGCTACATTATTGATAAAATAATTATAAAGGATTAAAATGGATTCATAAATGCAATGGTTTAGGTTGATTAGCCTTCAGGCTACTATGGACCAAATGAGGCTCGTTTTGAGCTCAACATTGCAAGTTCACTTTGTATTATGTTGCTAAAACACCCAACCGGGTTTTAAGCAATGGAAGCCTCGATATCTATGGCTAAAATTTCAATTGCTGGGAACTTTTTCTATTTTCAAGCTCAAGTCATTGGACATTAGGCAAGCCTTCCATTTGGTGGCCCCTGTGCTCTGCTACTTTTGGCTGCCAAGCCTGGGTTCCATCATACAAGCATTGTACTCCGTGCTTCTCAATGATGGAGATGATACATCCAGACAAGACTTTCATTTTATCCTTTAAATATACCTCTCGAGACACCTGATCCTTTAAGCACCGTGCCTTGTGCTTCATCGTGACAGAATGATGGTGTTTTTAGAGAAATATGGTTGCCAGTGGCACACACAGCGCATCTGACACCCGAAATCTTGTGACGGCCCTTCCCACAGCAGCAGACATCTTTGAACGCTGGTATGCCAGTGATGGTCAGGGTTTGCAGATCCCAAAGAAAGTCTATGGTGGCCACTTTGTTCTTAGAAAGAGCAAGCGCTGGGCATTGCTGTCCCTCACCCTCTCAATCCTTGCAATGCTCGTAGCAGTCTGGGTCTCCATCCGAGCAGAGACCACGAGCATGAGGGAGAGAGAGCGTTACGCAGCGGTACTGCCAGGTCTGGGATGGGAGCGCATTGCCCTTGCCTAATGGCTTCCCCAAGTATGGCGACAGGCCTAGTGTTCAGTTCAAACTATGTGTATCCTGCCTTGTTTTGTACCATGGCCAACGCTGAGGTCATTGTGAGAAAGGAACCAACATAATGGTAGAGGAGGTTGTTTCGGCCATAGAGTACCCCCACAAGCCGGCGGAGACAAGAACTCAGTTTTGGTCTGAAATATCTTTATTAAATATGTGATCTTCACAAAGACTCTAGATGAATGAAGCAATTTATGGTCTGCTGTGCGCGCATGCACATATGGGCGAAGGCGCTGTGTGCAGAAAAGCTGCGGTAATCTCTTTCTTCGCACCGGGGTTTCCAGCAGACAGGCCGAGACTGTACAGAAGCAAGAAAGCTTTGCTTTGGCACAAGGAGCCAAGCTGAAACCGAGCCAAATGGGCTCTATTCAGATCGATCTGGACAATGAGCCAGCCATGTACTAAGGCCAACGAGGGAAGCTGTTTATTTTTGTTTTTTAATCAGTAGATACAACTCCCACCGCTCTCGTTGGAGCCCAACGCTCTGAGACCCTGAAACAATTCTTTATTATTTTCCCCCCCAATTCCCTCTCTTACGTTTAGCTGGTGGCCATTTTGTTGGCTTCTATAGTCATGTTTGAAGGTGTCTGCTTTCCGTCTCTGCCGTAGTATGTTAGGGTCTGGGCCATTCACTTCTGTTTGTACCAAGCCTTGTAAATATTTAACCGACACAGTCCTTCAAACATCAAGGCGCTATAAAAAACGGTTTATATGACATACATTGTTTTAATAGCAAAACCCTTGTAGCTTTATATTCAGACACTAGCTTTTGCCCATGTCTGTGTGTTGTAAGGATGGGAGAAGTTGCGTGTGTGTGTGTGTGGGGGGGTGATTGGGCCCGTGGCTGCGTAGGGGGGAGGGGCACACAGCCCCGCTGATGCATATGGGGGAGAGGTGATTGGGCCGTGGCTGCGTATGGGGGAGAGGCGCGCAGCCCCGCGGCTGCGTATGGGGGAGAGGTGATTGGGCCGTGGCTGCGTATGGGGGAGAGGCGCGCAGCCCCGCGGCTGCGTATGGGGGAGAGGTGATTGGGCCGTGGCTGCGTATGGGGGAGAGGCGCGGGTCTCTGCGGCAGCATATAGGAGGAAGTATTCGTTATAAATCTGTTTGGAGGGGTAGAGGTCGTAATGATTGGTGCATCCCCTCTACTGCAGAATATACCATACAGAGAAATTACGTTATACCAATGTGTTAACTTTTTAATAGTTCTGACTCATTAGCAAACAAAATCCAACACCAGAACCTAATTATTATTATCTGAAATGTACAATAAAACCACTAAATGTAATATTCTCTCCGGGAAACGCATCAGACCGCGTCCTGCTTACATTTCAAAATATTATTCAAAATGGTTTAATCAAGATGTGAAAACCTTTCACATGATACCCCCCCCTCCAGACGCCAGGCGTTTGCCAGCCTGTCAATCACCGTATTGTTCTTCATTTTATAAAAGCACAAGAGCTTGCAGTTGACGGACGACAGCAACCAGTGGGAAAGCATGACATCCAGTTCTTTTTGTTTCATTTAATCACCTAAGATGTTCCCATGTTTGGGAAGGTATTGGAGACGTATTTATTTCATATAGCAGCTCGTGGAGATGAACTTCCATATTATAACGCAAGCTTTAACCAAAAACAATCATTCTTCCAACATGTATTTCCGCCAAACGTGCCGATTCAGTGCTGATACAGCCAAGAATCCATAGCTGTAACAAATCAAATCATTAAAAGAAATACATCCAGGATTTAGGGATCTCGTCTGAAAGTTTATAGAATGTTATTTAATTATTACTGTGCCGCATAGTAAATGTAGCACCTTTTTTTAGCATTATTCCACAAAAAGATGTATTTGGATATAATTTAGATTAAATTCAAGCGTAGTGTCTTGAATTTGTCCAGCTACACAATATTTTATGACATATTCAAATTGTGATTTCGTTTTTATGTGAAATGTATTAAGTAAGAAAACTGGATTTTCGTTAAGTTTTTGGATAGTAAAATTGACACATTTTAAAGTTCTTGATTAAAATAAATCCCCCGCTTTTTATGTATAATATAAATGCTGGTCTGGTCGGAAATTTAGGGATTGTCTCGTTTCTGGGGCATCGGTTATAATCTCAAAAGAATTCAAGACGTTACGAATTCCAAAATGTTTTTTTCAGACTCTTCAAAAAGTTTTGTTTAGCAGTTGAAAAACTTAGTTTATATAATTTATTCTTTACCAAGTGTATGACTTTTTTTTTTACTTTTCACGTATGATATTTACTTAGAAGGGTGTATTGTGTTCTACGTCAACAGAAAATGTTCCAAAAACATCAAAATCATACAATTTCTATCAACTTTGTTCACTGAGATAATGAAATAATAGAATTCGGGGTTAAGCCAATTTGTCTTCTATAAACGGATATTTTACAAAATAAAGAACATTTCTAGTTTGAAATATTTTCTCTTATTTTAACACTAGTTATTTTTCTAGCATGTGTAAAAAAAACGAATATATATATCGATTTAATGTGCTAAAATCTGTATATTTTACACCTATTTTACACCTTTCTGCCTTCTTAAAAATATATTTTTTTAAATACTCACCAGTAAATGTTAAATTTTTTTAAAATTAAAATTAATAACACAATTAATACAAATTAGTTTAACAGGTTTCTGGTTTTCCCATTCAAGAGCTGAGAACCTGAAAGCGAATTGGTTATCCCCGTTAAAATATGCTTTCAAAAATGGATTGTTGGATATTTAAGCTTTGATTTACAACACATTTTTGATTTTTTTTTTTAAAAAAGAGCTGAAAATCAACAGAAATTGGCTAATTTCTATCCCAAACCATTGTATTATAAAAGTTAGTGCTATAGAAGGAAATAACGCTGGAAATTTCTAAATGTACGAATTAAATTATACTTCCATAGAAAAATAGTTATTTTATGAATATTTTTCCAATGATCAATAGTTATTTTTGCTTCTAGTAAAATATTTTATACAAAACAATAGAAAAGGCTATTTTAGAAATATTATCTAAATGTAAAAATACAATTATCCATTCATATATACCGGCATTATACTAGCCAGCTGATATTGCCTACTACTTTTTCTACTTTTACAGTAATTTGCAGGTTTTTAGCATCCGCATTGCAAATGTATGGAACGAAACCTATAATTTATATTTTACAGAATTTGATTATTCATCACATTCCACTTATTTATTGCTTTTCCTACAAATTGGTGATGGAAATCACTGTTTTCAAAGAAAAATCTGTCGCTTCATAAGGAATGTTACAAAACAAATAAAATATATATACATTTTATGACATTTTTAAATGATGAAGGACTATATGGTGAAACACCCAAAATGTTTTTTTAAAATATTTAGATTTTTCTTAAATGAGTATTTTATTATAATCTATAGTTACAATATATATATATATATATATTATATATATATATATATATATATATTTATATATATTATATAACACGCTAACCTATTTCCCCAAATTTTTTATATTAATGAATTTTTGGAAATTCAAAAACCAAGTCCACAAAAAGTCATTGAAATTTACTTAAATACCTGCTTTAACACTAATAATGTAGAAATGGTAATTACAAAAAAACAAACAAAAAAACCCAATTCTGGAATATTTTATAATTGTATTACTTTGATTTTTAGTGAACAATTGCTACATAACTTGACAAACGTCGCGTTTTTAGATGTTGTTTTAGACGCACAACATTTAGAAAATTCCGATGGCTTCCTGTTTGAGGAGGATTTACTCCACGTGTTGATCAGGGACCATGGATACATAAATTTAGATTTCGATGTATGCGCAAAATCTCATTTAACTTTACAATGTAAACACAGGGTTACATTTAATCATTAAATAATACTAAAGGAAGTACTTTTTTTTTTTAATTTGATGTAAAAGAAAATGAATATGTCAAATTAAATGATATTAATCATACGGCAGCGGCTTACTACGGTAAAGCTAACGCTGTATTACCTCGAGGATTACATTTCATCCTTGTTTAATGCAATCAGTATATGAAATTCCAGCATAATATGCATAAATATAGCTGCATTAACAGATGTAGATAACTAAGCATTAAGATCTCGAGATAACTCGGCGGATACCCGATTTACCGCCAGCGGGATATTAAACTTAATATTTCTCAATCTTGTGCAAGATTTTCACTTAACATCAGCCAACCGCAGAATTCCAACCGCCTTTTTTTAACCGAAAATAGCCAAAATTCATCAAATACACAACAAATTGAAAACGATGTCTTCTAAAATATATTTTTACATTTTCAGTTGTCGTCCACTGACTCTTCGAGCATTAACCCTTTACTAGCGGGAACCGAATGCTTCTGATAATGGTTCTTATGACGTGGCAGGAGGTGGACTATGAGTTTAGTAGAATTTGCCCATTAACGCAGAGACTGCGGCAATAAATTGGAGCACATGTTTTTCTTAATCAAATATATTATGCTGGAAAATCATGTAAAGTTAAAAATATATATTTTGGAATAAAATATGTTTTTGGGATACTTAACGGGACAGAAAAGGGACCTAGAGAGACAAGCAAAGGGTTTAATCCCTCGTCTGCCAGGGGTTCTGACTCGATATGTCCGAACACTATTAGTGTTTAACCCCTTAATGTCAAAATGCATTGTTTTCAATGGGTTTAGGTGCCGCCCATTGTCCTTAAGGGGTTAAAGGGAGTTGTATAGTAATGGTGATATTTGTGCATGGATCGTCAAAACACTTTGTGATTCGGGTCCCATGGCACAGACACTTGGTAGCTTTGTCTTAGATATTTTAATAACCGGAACTTTTTTTTTAACGCCGTTTATATTATAAAAAAAAAACATCTGCGAGGGGAGTGGGATTGAGGTTGGTGAGAAGGTTGTCCTGTTACCTGTAAGGTAGGGAAAAGCTGAATGAAGGGGATTTTGATAAGTTCTGCGTGAGTTACATCGGTATAATTTCCAGAAAAGCCGTGTTTAATGTTTTAAAAAAACTTCCGTTCAGTTATTTGTTTTTTTATCGTAAGCTCACGCAACGTTGTGAGACCCTCGGAGGCTTCCCACAAAATCCCGGCACATTAGGTCATGATTTGGTAGGTGTTTGTGCTCAAAAACAATCTGCTTTTAAAAACCGCAGACCGAGATAATGAGTAAATAAAATGGAAGACAATAGAAAGAGACAAATCACTGTCAGAGAGATGTCGCTCTTCCCAAACTCATACGTTGGCATATAAGGTTCTAAAGAACCGCCTGAACATCTCGTTGGAGTATTATCTCCTTGACTGCCGCCAGGACAATGTATGGGAATCAAAAGATTGGGATCCTAAAAAAAAATCCCATCTCCTCTCCCGTTTCACGGCAGCGGAAGGAGTTGGGGCCCGGAATAGTGAAATGTTTTTTTTTACAGGCAGCTGCATCTGAATTAATCTTCTTGTAAGTGTGATTGGTACTGATTAGCTGCGGAACAAAGCGGATACACAGTGCCCATTGATGTGGGAATCCGAGAGAGGGCTGATTGGGGCTGTGGGTTAACCCTGCTGGACGGAGTCTACGGAGATTTACTCATCACATACCCCATACTGCTGCGTATAGTGATACTACTTATACAGGATGCAGCCAAAAGTCAGATCAATGAAGAACACAAGTCAATATATGCATCAGTCAATTATACCCAGCCGCCCTATACCCCATGTCCCCCGTGAAGCCATGTCTGCTCATCTTGTATATTTTTACACTTGCCATTTTGGACTCCAAATGGGGATGGCAAAATATCCGATACATTTGATAACCTGCATCAAAACAAAACAATGTCTATAAGATCGGAAAAAGTCACCATTATTTGGACGTCCACCTGCAATAACAGTTGGATGAAGGCAAACAAACTACGCAATAAATTAACATCGGCTTGGGCTATTGACATTGATTCTGTTCTACTTTACTTTCTAAATGATGTATGTATTGTAGACATTGTTGGCTCGGTTTAAAAATGTTCATGCAAGGGACAATTAAACGCACTTTAATTGGCCGATCTCGCTATGTTTGGGTGTTTTTTGGAGTAATACAGGAATTCAGTGTTGTGTGGACAATAAGCGCTCTTAAAGGTTGTTCCACCCATGAACGATGTATGTAATGTCAGGCCTTTATCATCCGAAATCTGCATTTTTAAAGTTAAATTTAATAACTTGGCCTCCCCAAAGCGAACACAAATTCTCTGTGGTGTGTTTTGTATGGAAACATGAGTAGGGTAAGCTTGTCAGTTGTTACCTGAACTTGGACTGACCCCATGAGAAGGTCCCAAGGGCTGTAGAGATGTTATGCAGAACTTAAGAACCTGGGTGACGTTCCATACACGGAATATTTCCAATTTACCTGCTTAATCCCTTTTTTGTGGAGTTTCGCCCTTTTGAATCAGCAGTGAGGTTGAACTTCAAAGACTTGTATTTGTTTTTTGTAAAACTAAATTACTATGTGACTGACGCTTTTGACCTCCCAGTTCTCCACTTGCGCCTTGGCTTCTCTCTCTTACACCAGCATGAGGGTATTTTCAGTGCGGACCCCCTTGGGTAATGGTGTGTTCGGGGGCTTCATCAGAAATCCACTGAGTTATTTCAAACGATCTATGTGAAGAAGTAGTAGAAGCCTCTGCAATGTATTCTAAATGAATAGTATGGTTACTCCCTATAACACGTTAAAAGAGTTAAATATGGTTGAGATGAAAAAAGTAAATTAAGTTGTTCTAATGGCCCAATCAGAGCACTGCTGGTCTTTGTATAGAAACAAATAACCATTTCCCGTTGTGTACCTGCGACTTGCCTGTGCAGATATAGAATAGTTTCCTTTTGATTACCGTCACTTATTCACTTTTGTTTTTCTTTTTCAGATGTTGTGGCCGTCGGAGAGAACAGCTGGTACAAGGTAGGATTTGTTGGGGTTTTTGGAATTGTACAGACAATGATTGATGGTAAATGTGGGCAAATACGGAGATTTCTGTATCCGTTATGAAATGCAACAATTGTTGGTCGAACACAGTGATGTATCTTGATTAAGTCAACCCAAGGAGGTACTCTATGGTTTGTGACATGGCCGGGTTGACATAAGACAAAGAAGATGGACTACGTCCATTGACAAAGTTCTCAAATTGTTTTATTATCCGGTTGAAGCAGTGGAAATCCTCAAGTAGCCTTTAAGCTGTAAGTCATTATGGTTTACATGCTATATAAACAAATGCTTTCATTGCGTGACACGGGGTAGGCTTTTCAGTCCAAGATGGGCCGCGCATTGCCTTTGATCTGTTCTCCCCAGACTGTGGCTGGACTGGCGTTGTGAATATTTTAAGCGAGGGTCCCTTCTCCCAGACTCTGCACAGTCCCTTAACGTGGGGGAGCTAATTTAGTTATTTCTCAGACATGTCCCACAGATTCGGCTAGGCGAGGGCTATTCATTTCGATTTCATGCCTTGTCACCACGGTCATTTCTTTATCTGGGGGAAGTCTACGCTACGGGATTCTCACTACAGACATAGCCCCCCCTGTGCGCACTGAAGACCCCGTCTCTCGATCTCTCCCATGTACACAGACCACGCTCGAGAGGAATCCCCTGATATTTCGTTTTCAAGTAGAGGAGAAACGTCTTGTATGGGCTCTTGAAATACAGACTGGTGATAAATTAGGGTCATCAATTCATTGCCTACAAAAGAGGGGAAGTATTTGTCACTTTGCAGTCATTTTGGGACACTATTTATCCACCCAGCGTCGCTCTTGGAATAATTGTACGGTAAATGAAAACCTCAACAGATACTTTGTTATAAAATCTTTAAGAAGGTTCCATTAATAGGTCTCAGTGACGCTCAAGTGTTGCCTTATTTTCATCATGCAAAGTATGTTAACTTTACTTTTGCTAAAGTAAAAAGGTTTGGAGAGGAATTACACTTAGGAGCCAATGCAGAAAAATGTAATTTCTTCTGAACTTAAGAAAACAAGGTAATTTAAGAGAAATTCCAAAAACTCCATTTTGACCCTATTTGTATCACCCTTTTTTTTTAAAGATTATTAGTAACGCCAAGCTCCTAGTATTGGGTTGCTGACGTTCATATCTCATATATAAAAATCAAAAGCCAACTCCAGGAAAGCCACCCATCTTACAATAGGTCTTCTGATGGGTCTATCTGTAATACCCTATAGTGATGGGATGTACACAGATTGCTTATTAATTAGTCATTTTGTCTTAAAATAATTGGTGCTGTGTACAAAAAGAAATCCAATAATTATGTTGGACTTTCTATAGCCCACAAACCATAATAAAATAGATTTATTATTTCCAATCCTTGGTCGATGCAGATGGAGAAAATATCCACACAGGGCACTTCTACCAAAGAGCGACAGCTGACGCTGTACAAGTTAGGAAGTGAAGACTTCCATCCAAACGACCTTTCCCTGAAAAGTCATTTCCCTTCTCTAGGGTCGGCGAAAAAGCCACTCTCTCCACCACTCAAGAGTAGGGGGGATGGAAAAAATATATATAACAACGAGTTTGGGATTTTTAAGGCAGCTGGGAAGGCTGTAGACAAAGAGATTTTTCTCCTTCATTCAACGTCTCGCTCATTCAGGGTTTTTTTTCTCTCCAGGATAATCTCTTGTTGCTAGATCATGTGAAGCAAGTGTGATTGTTTGGCCTTAAGACTCTATATCTGTGGAAATAAAACCTCAATTTGTGTTTGAGTAGACACCAGGAATAGAGGAGTGCCAGCTGTGGGAGGAGAGGAAAATATTATTGAAACCTCTAGCCTAATGGTTTTTTCGGGAAATGTTAATTGTCAGCTCTGTTGCCTTGTCTTCTGGTGTCTGTCTGTAGCCTTTTAATGACTTTGGGCCATGGGAACAAAATGATGGTAGACCCCTGTAGACCAGATATGGACCAACACCCCATGTTAAGCACCCAGATGGGGGTTGGCGTCAAAAGGAAGGCGCCAGCAGGCAGCTGCTTAAGAATCCTCGTACCGTCTTACAAGGAGCCTTGAACTGCCTGAGAAACGAGGCCCTGCTTTCTGTCTGTCTGATATTAACATACATTGTTTCAGGTTGCTTTAGAAAGAAGTAGGGCTGGGTCCAAGGTCAGGGCAGGCACATACACCCCACGCTGAGGGATCTACAGTAGTTATTATGTCACAAGTCTTCACTGGGTCAGAGGTGTCTATGGCGGCAGACGACTGTGGATCTATGTTTATGTCACTCTGTGGGATCCACTTAGCGTACACTCCGTCTTTGTGATGCTCACTTCCTGCTGGTGAGCGTCGCAGAGCGTTTCTTAAGCTTTGTCCGGTCCGCAGATTTTTCTTACCCTATTCATGCATTTTTTCTTATACAATTGTGTGCAGAAATTTTAATAAGCAGGTTTGATTTGCATAATTAAAGGTTTGTTAGCGGAGTGGCCCGCTTGAACATGCTTAACAAAAAAAAAACAACTTTAATTTACTTATAACTCAACATGAGAGGTTTTATAAACCCCAGTCTATCAGAAAAGCTGTATTGTACAAAATTGAGCGTCATTAATATCTTTTTTTTTTATTTTGATTGTTAAAAATTAAATTCTCGGCTAGTATACAGCGCTGCTCTGTGATATTTCATTGAAAATGTTGTGGGTGCGTGGAATGTCTCCACAGAAGAGGTATTGATTGTAAACCAAAGGATGCACAAGGAGTTGCGACACTGGAATAAAAAAATAAAAGAAGAATTAAGATGTACAAATGAAATTAGGTGGGTCGATTGAATCTTATTTGCCCTTAAAA
>VKOC01001296.1:0-13463 GCA_009364415.1 Spea multiplicata | reverse complement strand
CCTAGAATAAATAGAATATTTCATTTTTAATTATCCTGAATTTGTAGTCACAAAACTTTCTAGGCTCAGAAATCAGTGAGAGGAAAAGTAAAGGTTTTGTGTCATTTACTTTATTTTAATCTGCATCTTTTATTAAAGGACATATTTTCTCACAGTGAAAAATGAGTGTGACCCGCGCACATATACAATTCTGATGAACTTACCCACTGCAGAAAAAAACTTGGACACCCCTGTCATAGTCCAAGTAGTGCAACCACCATACCACAAGAGTTGCTGTTAAGAAATAACCCTCAATATCTTCATTCTAAATTGTAATCCCAGCGGGTCCTATTTTTTTACCATGTTTGTGTGGTGCTTCATCTATATTGTCCACTGCTAGAAATCTATAGATATTAGTCTAAAATCCAACTTAAATCCTGAAGACAACCTAAAATTATACTCAGCAGTAAGCACGGCATGCACTTATTCCACATCCAAACTATTCTACATCCAACAATATTAAAGGAAGTTTTCCAAGTAATGTTAATGTAGGTAGAATGTTCCCTAACTTCATAAGAGCCAATGCGGTACAGCTGGTTGTGTGAGCTGTTATGTTTCTTTTAATATTTCTTTACCATTAAACATTGATGATTTAAGGATGGAAGAGTTGTCAGAAGCCATTCTGTAAAAATCAGTTTAAGTGCATCCCATTTAATTGCCTAGTAATCATTCTGGAGTACAATGCAGTGGGTTTTTCAAGTAGTTACACATCTAGAATCCATGATTAATTGTTTGTAATTTTTATTAACAGGCATGTTAAAAGTCTTGGTGACCATATCACCATATCGCTGGCTTATTTATTTTAGCTCCATGATATAAATGCATATAATTGAGCTGTAATTTCATACACATATTCAAAGTCATTGTTATTCAGATCCATAACTGAATAAATATGGGAAGATGGGGGAACCCTCAATGTAGCTTGCAGGAGACACCAACATTTTGTTTTAAGCCTTTGACTAGGGATATACAGTTAATAGTTGCAATATCCTCTGACTACACATACTGTATATATGCAACACTTTTGCTCAACAACGTTCTAGCATAAATACTACCTGCGGATGTGACCACAAAGAGCGTAACTCAAGAAGCTTAACAAAATGTGCTTTTGCGGATATGACTGAGGAATACTGATAAAAACCACACATTATTTAATGCAGGAAGTGAAAGGAGGTCAAGTAGGTTCTTTAGAACTCTTCAGAATTTCAGCTGCAATATGATGCTATTTCAACACTAGATACAAACAGGCCAAATGTGTAGGCAGGATTCAAAATTAGTGCTGGTGTAGAAATAGGCATCAGGAAACTTCACGTGGTATGCGTGAATCTTAGTCAGCTTTTGTAGTGTGTTTAACATGTATTCTGTGTATCTCTCTTGTCCTTTACTCTGTTTAAACAAAAATGTTCATGAACAAACCAGTGTTGCACAATTATGTATTAACTGGGTTCACCATAGGAGATGGAGGGAAGGGGGTACTAAGAAGACACAAAATGAGGAGGATGGAGGATATATTTGAGAATGGATCAAGCACAGGGTATGACATCATATCCAGGCATTCCAGGTTAGAATAATGCACAGCCCCAAGTTGGTGGTACTGTAGACCAATGGGCTTTGGGACTTGAGCATTCAGTGGGGTCACATAATACAACATTGTGTGACCCTGTAGTAGTCGTATTAGGAAGTGGACTCCAATTGCATGCAAGCAGGGCTATTGTCAAGCACCATAGCAAGTAGAAATATAAACATGTGTGAATTTGTCAGTGGGTTGCACTGAAGGGAGTGAATGTGTGTATACAGTAAGAGGGAAAAGGAGCCTGTACTTGCCTCTAGGTCAGAAGGTGCCAGTCCTCCCCTGGAAGGCTATTATTGCTCTCTGATTTCTCATATTTCCCCAACAGGCCCATTAAACAGCAGTGCATCAGGGAGCTTTATTGTCCAATTTATTGACACAACACTTGATTAAGGTCATAAGTCCTTTGGTTGCAGTCCCACATTGGGTGTAAATCAAATATGTCTCGTACTGATGTGTGTTATTACTTTTGCACTTAATTTTCATCTCCCTTTTATAAGATATGGGAATTGTCCATTGTCAGTGGAGGATGGAATGGAACCTCCAACCACTTTTTTGTATCATGTATTTTTTTGTGTTGTAGTCTAATGCTTAGTTGCAAAACATTTGTGTTTGTTGCTAATCTCAATCCTGGAGTGTACAACTTGCATTTATTTGTAGGTATCCTCTCCGTTGCTTATGTGCAGCTTTCTATAGGTATATGTTGTTAACACATATGCAGTGAAGACTGTGATCCAAGGGGATCCTGGAAGGCAGAAACCTCTGTGAAAGCCTAAGGGAAAGTTTTGCCCAGATACCCAAAGATAAAACTTTGGTCTCTTTAATTAATATTTCATTTCATTGTGATACATTGTGTAGAATATTTGAGCTTTCTTAACCATGGGTTAACTCAATTATCAAAAATTCTATATTAATGTCCTTCTATAAGTGTTATCTTTCATTACATGTCCCTAAAGAACAAACCTTGGAAGAGAGTCAACCAAAATAAATAACAATGAAAAACTAATTATTCATTAGAAAACTTAATTACAAGTTTAGTTAGTCAATAAGTATGTGGGATGTGAGAGAAACATTGTGACATTAAGTGAATTATGACAATAATATGTTTAGGTCCTTTACTTGCATATTTTTTAATCTGATTTTATACGCACATAAATTGTAAAGTACAGTCTCTATTGAGGTGTTCTAATGCCCCCTGTGCCATGTTTAATGAATAAATCTTCATGAATAAAAAATATTTTTATTTTTATTGTTCTACAGTTTTTATTTTTTAGTACACATAAATACTTCATAGTCAAAAAAAGGCAATTTTACTGAATCATTAAACATTCTGTTTAAACTGAAAACCAAGTTGCCCCATTAAGAGAGCATAGGAACGCAAGAATAAAGCAAGTGTATAGAAATTATGAGATAATAATTCCAACTATAGGACTGCATTGGCTCTTGCTGGTGTTGCAGGCCGTCAGACGCTGTACCTGCGTGTCCCGGTAATCCTGCGCAGTCCCACAAGGCTGCCTTCGCGCTGCTCCCTCACAGCTTCTCTTCTCGTGTTCGGCCCAGGAACACAGCAGAGTCACGGGATGTGACATCCCTTCCCTTAAAGGCAGCCTTGCGGGACTGTGCAGGAAATCTGCAGTTCAGGTAAGGAGGTGGACGTGATTGACCACATATGGCGGGAGCGGGCGGGATTGGACACATATGTTGCGGGAGCGGGCGCGAATGGAACACACACTTTACAGGAGCGGGCAGGATTGGACAAAAAATCAGCTGGAGCACGTGGGAGCGGGATTAAAAAACCAGTCCCAACTGCTGTAGATTTTGGTCCTCATGATGTTCAGCTCATTAACATATTCACAGGTGTTGCTGACAGTGCTGTATTAACCAAGGAGCACATGGAACAATTGCTCCAGGCACCCAGATTGGCATGAGGTCCTGAGTCCCGCATCCAGGAGTAGATTTACTGGATTTGTAGTAGCTTCAGCTGTTCCACTGCTGTCATAAAGTGTCCTGCCTGTGACCTCTGGAATAATGTGAAGGACTGTCAGACACAAACAGAGAGGAGTTGGTTCTATAGCAGGTATGTATATCACTTGATTAATCCAGCACAGAATCAGCTCCTCTCTCCGTAGCTCCTCTCTTGTGTAGTAAAATTATGTTCTGCCCTACATTATATATATTTTTTAAATGTATACTAATATGAACATGGTGACAATGTAGAGGAATCTATTTTATTTTACATTAATTATGTTTTTTTATATGGAAAAATAGTTGGTGTCGAAGAAAAGAAGATCCTCTTGTAAGGTTCTAAGCACCTTAAGGTTCTAAGCACCTTAATCCGGCATTACTCGCTGAACATCATGAGACAAATAGACCACAGCACAGTTCCAATGGTCAGCCATTGCTGCAAAAAAACCTGTGCTACAACTGAGAGTTCATTAGAATGAAATATTAAAGAGCGAAAATTGTGCTCCTCCATTATAGTATCAGTTTTAGTAAGTCATGGTTTACTCTACAGTTCATCTATATTCACAGCCTTTGAATGGTCAGTTTCATTGCCTTCTAGTATGTCATATTCACCATTGACACTGTAAGGCAGAAAACTTCCCATCTTAAAAAATGAAAAGCTTGGTTTAATTGGCTTGGCTGGCATTAGATACTGGATTTTTTTCCAAAATCGAGATTTCAGAGGACGTGACTTATCCCCTTCCCATTTAACTCTGCTGCTGGCCTTAAGTAGTTGCAGTGACTCTGGTATGGCTTTCAACTCACTGAAAGGAGTACATTCAATCAAAATAACTTTAATCTTTCTTTCTACCAAAGCTTTGTGTAGTCCACTTTCAAGCTCATACAACACTTCGTCGGATATTAAATTCTGGCTCAGGAGTATAATTAGCCGTCTGCATTTTTCAAGGTATGAGTCCATGTCATCAACTTTTGCTGTGAAGAAAAAGATTAAAAAAGAACATTTTGATCAAAATGATTAATATCAGCTTATCTGCTTACACATTGCTAACTTCAATCTATGTATTCTGCTAGTTATAGATAATATTGTATCACTACAGCCAAGTAGATATTACAAGGATCAGTTTTCTAATGCATTCACTATTGAGTCAGGTGCAAAGTCAAAGTAGGATGAATATTTATGTGAGGTAGTGATAGTAGGAATTATCCATACAGAAGATACAGACTGGCACATTATAGTATAGCAACGCTTTGCATAAATTACATAATTCATTCTGAATATGCATGTTTGCTCTTTCAAAGTCGATACACTGTTTCTCCCATTATTTCAATTCCTTAGTGGACAGAATAATTAAATAATCCCAACAGTTTACACATGTCTTGGACAGGTGGTGTTATTCTGTTGGTGAAGAGTGGATTTTGAAATATAATTTAACAACCAGTATTTTTTATTATTTTTATATTCTTTAAAATGCCACATTTTTAATGATTGGTGAAAGTCATTGCTATATTTTGAAGAAAAGTATCCAGGTTGAGAATCAACAACTTCTAGAATTCATCACAACATTCAGACCTTCAGATAGCCGTGAAATTATAAATATTTTGTAAAAAAATATTTAAATGGCTCTACTCTTTCAGGTGTGTATAATTAAACTACACTGCGGGAGTTTAAAAGCCATCCTCTGAAGACATTTGGTGATAAAACCAAGGCTGATCGCACAGTGCAGAGCAGCCAAAACCAAAGCTGCGGTAGTTGTGTAAGGAGGTGAGGGAGGGAGAAGATAAGGGAGCAAAAGGGGGATAAGGAGCGAGTATGTATGTATGTATGTTAGAGTGAGAGCGTATGTTTAAGTGTGTGTTAGCATGAGTGTGTAACTCTTTGGAATTACCAGCATTTATGTATAAATTAGGCTTAAAATCTGATATGATCTTCATCTAAGTTACAATAATGAACAAATACAACTAATATCACACAAATTATTGTATTGTTCTTGGCCATATTACTCGAAACCCTTCCACTCTTTTTAATTTTTATAATTATTATTTCATTTTATTTCCCCACCCTTTCCCTAGACCCAACCTTTCTATGACTTATGCTATTGCAAACAAATATTTTTTAGGGCTTAAACAGCCAATGTGTCCACGGGAAATAGCCTTGAGACTGTATGCTTCAGTTTGCCTGTCTTGAAAGCAGGTTGGGGCAAAATTATGGTGCTTTTGGTGATGTCCTGCCCCCCTTTTAAAGATGAAAAACATTTTTAAGTGGTCTGCAGACGTTGAAGTGGTTGGCAGAGAAGGTAGGGAAGAATATAGAGAGTATGAGAGTGAACAAGAATGAGAGTGGGGGAGAGTGAGCATGAGTGAAATGACCTGTAGATTTTGGACAAAATTTTGGAGCTTAATGCTTTGTTTGTATCCACTTCGTGAGAGGTATGGCCTTGTTTTAGTGGCTTCGTATAAATTGCTGAATTTGCCAAAATTCGGTAAATTTGCAATTCGTAAAAAATCCAAATGCACAAGTCTATTGGTTGTGTGTTATTAGCTTAAGCAAATTGTGTTTGTCTATACTTGTGCAGGTTTGTGTGTGTACATATATGTGCGAGTGATTTTGTGAGTTAAAAGAGGGGGCAATGGGCCAATGGGGACACTTTGCTTTAACTGCCCCAAGAGTCAGAAAGTGGCATCCCTCCTCTGATGTGAAAATGTGAACAAATTATTTTGGTGGTGCTTTTTATAATTGTTATTTATAACTAGAATATTGATTAGTTGTCTAGTTAATAGTGAGAAGTTTGGTCCAGTTGGTTTCCAAATTGGAGTATGATTTCTTTTGTTGTTTGTTGTGTTACACTATTAAACACAGTACTATTTAATTTGTGCATTTATCTCAAGAAAATTGCATCCAGAAAGCTATTTTTGTGTTTTGTGGTGAAAACCCTGGCAATCGTTCCACAATCCACACTCTCATTAGTCCCATTGATAAATATGGTCCATTTGCCTATACTTACCACCTCCTGGAACAATGTCTCTGTCAAAAATACATAATTTGTAACCAAAATAATTTTCCAGAATGCTAGGTAGAGTATTTAATACAGACTTTGTCTCTTCAGAGTCATTCATAGAATGATTCACATAAGATACATAAGCATCATACTCCTTTCCATCTGCAAAAAATAATGGTAACATTATAGTTTTTTTAGACTACACAGAACAGGAAGCTGAAGCTTTTTTTTTTATCTTAGTGCAAAGTATACAAAATAAATAATACTAATAAAAAGGAACCTTCAATTCAGAATAGTGTAGGTTTTCAGATGTGAGCCTGATTCAATGACATTTTACCACCTGTGTCCTCATAAATTGATTGTTTAGCGGTAGATAAAATCCTTTGAGCAATAGTAATACGAATGACGACAATACAAATTACTTTTATTTAAGTGTGTACCTTTAAGACTGGGGAGCTCCATGTAGAAACCAAGTATTTTTCTACAATTAAAGTTTTTGGACAGGTCATTGAATCAAGCATTGAATCATTAATAGCAGCCATGTCTGTTTTTTTCTTGTAAGGGAAATACTGAAGTTACTGCAAAAGGAGCAGAATTTAATATAGAAACATAAAAACTGCTCTTATGGAGCTACCGCTTTAGCATGCACATCAGGTACCTGTGAATTTGAACTTCTGTATTACCAACAGAACCAATCACAAGTATGAAAGGACGTATGGGACTTTATTGTTATATGATTAATTTTTAAATGAGTGGATTCTCCCCATGTATACCCCAGATAGCCGTGTTTTCAAGTTGGCAATAACACCCTTTGTGCCAGTTTCATTCGTCTAATTAATATATGTAAACAACCAATACCATGTAAAAACTCAATGGGAGACATGCTAGTTGTCATACTAACCTCCAATGGTCTCATCCATTCGTCTCAGACTCCGATATAGTAAAACTATTTCTATTCTTAATACCACACATAGAACGACAATGAGTACAATGCAGATGGAGCAAGTAATGGATACAGCCATTGATGTTGTGAATACTCCATGGGAAATATCTGGACTTTTCTCTGGAGGAAAAAATAGACAAAACACAAATATTTGTGATGTTAGTATAACATAGCGACACCAATTAAATAATGTCTGCTTCATCAGAAAATGATGTTCAATAAAGAATCAGAAATTATAAAAGTCAGTAAAGTTGGTTTGTATAGAGATCTGCAGTTTACAAATCAATTGTTCTAAGTAGCAAAACTACATGTTTTATTATAAATTCCATTTGTTAGTTTAGGTAATATTCTTAATATATTAAATCAAGACTGCTATTATATTAGTACCGGTATATACTTTATATATATTTAATAATGTTGAATGCTACTAAACACTCACATTTTAACAGTTCATTCAGAAACATGTCAATCCAACAAGACATCTCTGAGCGGAGAGTGAATGAATGCTATTAGAAAAGCAGATATTTAAGATGAGTAGATATACAAACACATTCACTAAACCCAAGCTGGTCTATTAAAGAAACACCTAAATCCCTGTAAGTACACAGGAGATAAGGGTGTCAAATGACAGCTTGGTCTCCTTTCTGACAGCTGGGGCCAAAATGTGTGACAGTGCTTTAACTGAGCACCAATATATTCATAGGGGATTTAAATGCCCAAGGAAAAGTTAGTGCATTTTCCAGATGGCAGCATCATTGCTGACATCACCAGGTAATCAGCTTCATGCTGCAGTGACTCCTAAAGTCTGTAAAGACCCCAACTGGGTCTTGTGCAGTGTTACCCGGCTGACAGATCACAAAATGTGCAATCAGACAGCGTTTATGCATGTGCTGCCCAAATGACAGATCGGTCAGTGACAATGTGCGTTTCTCCCTGAGAGAGCGCAGTGTAAAATAAAGATATAAAAAGCACCAAATGTCACATCTATCACTAATATATGTTTTAAAAATTCATCCTCTACAATAATCCCCAGTTAATTTAAAAAAAAAAACAAGTAAAATATACCCTGGTTTGACTACTTTTTAGACTACAGAAAGCAAAAATGCAAATAGTTACCACAATCCTTGAAAGAGAACCGTGGTAAAATAGGTAAATAAACATACACAAATTACCCCCCCCTCCACATGTTGCTCCAAATCAAAAATTGTTGTCTGAGCCAAAAGGCCTAGAAACGAAGTTCATTGCCAAAAAATGAAATTAAAAACACCAAGACGTTAGCAGCAGATCCTTTAAGCCCTGTAAACTATGAGGTGGGGCCTACACGGATGCCACGTGTTCTCCAGGTAAGAGACGCACACTCACCCGGCCATCCACTTGATGTAAAAGAAAACATAATTCATCAGACCAGGCCACCTTCTTTCATGTCACTGTGGTCCAGTTCTTATGCTCATTCTAGGCGCTTTCGCCAGTGGACAAGGGTCAGCATGGGAACCCTGACCGATCTGCATACTCAGAACCCTTCTCCAACGTTCTAGAAATATGGTTCATTGTCTTACCTTTTTTTTTTAACGAAACAAACTTGCAGTCATTTCCATTGGTGTTTTGTGCTTGACATTTATAAGGGTATATAACATCTTCTTCTGTGATGTTAATTAAGTGTAAGTCTGCTCTAGCAAACAGTTTACCATCATTATCCCTATAATGCATAAAATTTGTAAGTTCTTTGTCATCTATTGGCTTAGTTAAAAAATGTAAAAAGGTTGCCAGAGAGTGATTGGCAAACCCCCTTTCTCTCAAGAGCAAAAAATAATTTCATAAAATAAAACAAACTGCAACATTAAAATGTATACATTTTTAAAATGTAAACCTTTTTTTGGAAGCATGTGGGTTATAAATCTGTTAGATCTCACCAGATTTCCAGATACCATGTCTATATTTTCAGGGGGGGGGTTAATATGGCTTTCAATATATTGTAATACTTTCATTTAAACATTGAATTTGATTTTATTGTACATTAATTAAATTAAACTAATTAAATGAATCATTTCAATTTTAATCCCGGCACCTACATTGCTTCATTCTGAAAAGGTAAATTAAAAATAAGTACTGATAATTCTTTAGTATACTTACTTTGACCTTAGCTCAGTATAACATGTTGTACTGCTGAAATTGTCACATTCATTCACGAATTCATACACATCATTAGTGTCTATTTTATTCTTATCTACATAAAGCCAGTACACAAGAGTTTGTATTTTGTCGTCATATCCATAGAAGACTTCACAGTCAACAGACAGATTTTGACCTGAAAGGAGCATAGCAAAAAAATATGTTAATTATTCGAAAAACTCAAAGCATGTGAAAATCATTATCTGTCATTGGTCTTTGATTCATGTTTAAATTCCCTCACTATTTTAACCTCTGCCATGTATGCTGGCAGATTATTCCACTTATCTCCCTCTGTGTAAATTAAAACTTTCTTACATTACATTAGTAAGCCTCTGGCCCTTTAGTTGGAGACTGGAGACCTCTTGACATAATATTTCTCCTCATTTGTCAACTGTTTATTTCTACACATTGTTCTAAATCAACTTTTTTCATCCTGTGTGTCACAAATACACCTTGCCCAAATTTATTCACACAGTTGTGTAGCATCTCATTGCCCCCTAGTTTAAATGCCTCTGAATAACATATTTGACTGGTAAATAGGGAAAAGGTACAAAAGATAGCTGCTAAACATAGACAATATGATTTCACGATAGACAGATTAGATAGATGGATAGATAGATGGATGAATGGATGGATGAATGGATGGATGAATGAATGGATAGATGTATCAATAGATAGATCAATAGATTAATCGATAGAAAGATAGATATCTTCTGTTTGAAGTACCTACCTAGTTCTATCTCTGCAGTAACATTTTTCTCGCCACTGATAGTTGGCTTAACAAATTCTATTGGATCTGAAAGCAAAATTAAAAGGTATTAGAAAAAAATAATGCTTTGCGCACATTTCTCAAAGAGGCAATAATTTTAGACTAATCTATGGATTAGACTGGATTACTTGCTTGTATGCCTATGTTTTATTCTGCCCCCTACATAATATTTTCCTTTTCACTCTCTGCTCCCCCTACAAGCTAAAGCCAGTACTCACCACAGCCTGTATCTCCTTTATTGTACTGCAGGGCCAGAGATTACATCACTTCCCAGAGCAGAGTGTCACTCAGGAAGGAGAGCATTGAAGTAGACCACGATTTGGGACCTGATCAGATCTGTGCTTTGCACCAATCTGTATCAATCTCTAATTTCCTGGTGGTCTGAGTGGTAGACAACAGAATTCTTTGTAGCAGACACAGGTGTCCATGTACAGACACGTGACCGACCACTAAACAGTGGAGATGACACGTCGCCCAAATTACTTGGTTGTGCACACAAGCTTGATGGCATTGCCAAACCAGCTGCAGGATTGTTTTTATTTTTATTAGTTTTTTTTTATTTTTTATTCTTTGGTCTCCTCAATGCATAATACTGTATATAATTATATCATGTTATCATCTATTTTATATACAGGTGTATTATTTAACTATTTATCCAATGACCAATTTGAAATTCATCTTAATAATATATCTTAGTTCCACAATACAGTTTGTGGTTATAGTCTGATATGTAACAGCGGTGGGGTCAAGACAGGGTTTTTCCAGCTGTGCAGATTTGGGTAGCCAAGTCACGCAGAGTACTTTTGCCTGTTTAATAGACTAGCAAACACAAAACAAAATCTAAGTTTAATTGTGATCTAGGCAGCCTGTCTATTTCTATTCTTTGAGCGTCTTTTTACGGTAAAACTTTGTCGAACATTATACAACTTACTTTTACATATCTTTTTGAATGTGTGCATTGAATAAATGTCTGAACTAAATACAATATATTGAAGAATCCAGTAGCACCAGAATCCATGGAGTAAATATTACTTTTTTTACTACTTTGTAGCTGTAACTACATTAATTGTGTTGTCATTCACAAACCTTGTTACTGTTATATATTTCCATTAAAGCAGGTTCAAATATATCTGATTTACACTCCTAACCTTTATAAGGGTGTAAGTATATGTGTTTATGCAGTTATTAAGACAATATCACAGCAAGTTGATTTCATAATTAAAATCGTTTTTCATTGCAACCGCTGTAATAGAGTTAGACCACACAATTTGCTCCGAGACAGCAAAATAAGAACTTAATGACATCATGGAATGTCACATAAATGATATTTTTTCAAATTGTTTTGCAGCTATGCTACTATTATCTAATTTCTTTTAGCTTATATTGGATCTGCAGAGGTGAATATGAGAATTTGTGACAAAGGCATCTGAAATAGACAATATTATTATGTCCTAGTATGAATAAGTATGACTAAATATTAAAAGTATATATTTGAAAAATTACCTTCAACAGTTAGAATTGTTTTTCTTGAACATTTGTAACTCTTTCCTTTATGAATACGTGTAATTACATAAGTATAGTCTGCAGCATCTGAGCGCTGTACAGGATTAAATGAGATTTCATTGTCATCTTTTTTATACCATTTACAGTCCTGTAAGTCATACAACAATTCAAGTTAAACGGTCAATATATGATTACATATAAACTGTGTATGGTCATAAGAGTAATGTTATGAAAAATACTAAATTGAATTTGGTGAGGTGAGTTAGAAAAGAGGGTGAAAGGGTGGGAGTGGAGATGTAGAGTAGTAGAAGCCAAAGGAAGATAGATGGGAGTTGTCCAAGTGAGGGGGTGCAGATGGAAAAGACTAGTGCCCCAAGAACTGAGCCCTGAGGAACAGCAACAGATAGTGGTAAGCGAGAGGAACAAGTTCCAGTGAAGGAGATACAAGAAATACAGACAGAGAGGTAGGTTTTGATCTGTGTCAAGGATGCCATGGACATAAAGAGGTTGTAGAAAGAGGGGGAAGTCAACTGCGTCAAAGGCTACAGAGAGCTCCAAGAGTATAAGTAGTGAGAAATGGCCTTTTGTTTTTAGCAGTAAGGGGGTCGTTGGTAATTTTAGTGAGTGCATTCTCAGTGTAATGCTATGGATGGAAACCAGATTATAGAGGCTCAAGTAATGTTTGTGGAGAGAAATTTAGTTAGTTGATTAGAAGTTAATCATTCTAGCAGTTTGAATGCCAAGAGGAGAAGAAAATGTGGAGGGTAGTTTGACGGGATGTGGAATCTAAAGAAGGTTTATTTAGGATGGGAGATGATGGCATGTTTAAATGAGAATGAGAATACACCAGAGGAAAGCGAGAGATTAAAGGTAGGGTTGGGGTTAGGGTTGGGGTAAGAACATTAGAAAGGGATGATAGGAGATGCGAGGGTACAGGGTCGAGTGGGCAGGTGGTGAGGTGGGAGGATGAGGGACCCTCAGAAATCTCACAAGGGGTGACTGCACTCAAGCAGTTGAGGGTGGCTTGTGGTGAGAAGGGAGATTCAGGTACCATATGATTGACAACATGGGGAACATGTTATCCCTGATTGTACCAATTTTGTTTGTAAAGTAAGTGGCAAGTTCTTGGGCAAGGAAGTTAGAAGGTGAGAGAGATGCTGGATGACAGAGGAGGGTGTTAAATGCAGAGTATAGACATTTAGGGTTATGTAGTGTAACCAGGGCCGGCCGAAGGCGTAACGCCGCCTGGGGCGAAGTTTAAAATGCCGCCGGCGTCGGCGGGGGGGAGGCGGCATTTTAAACTTCGCCGACGCCGGTACTTACCTTTAAGAGTCCTGCGGCGAGTCTCCCTGCTCTGCCACCGTGCCGGCTTGTAATTCTGAGCGCCGGAAATTGACGCCACTTCCGGCGCTCAGCATTACAAGCCGGCACCAAGACCGAAGAGGGAGACTCGCCGCAGAGGAGAGAGAGAGAGGGGCGCCGAGCGGGTAAGAGAAAACCACTCAGCGC
>VKOC01001295.1:0-13668 GCA_009364415.1 Spea multiplicata | reverse complement strand
TATATTTTTGTTTAAGGGCAGTGTACGTGTATATGTGTGTGTAAGGGCAAGTGTACGTGTATGTGTGTGTGTAAGGGCAAGGGTTACGTTTTATGTGTGTGTGTAAGGGCAAGTGTATTTGTGTATGTGTGTATAAAGGCAGTGTGTTTATGGGCAGGTGTGTGTAAGGGTCCTGGGAGGGAGGCAAACATTAGCCTTTTTTTTCATTTAAAAAAATCTCTGCTGCTGTGGACTACTCTTCCAATGATGCTCAGCCAGCATTATGGTGGACACCTGGCTGGCTGAGAATCATAGGAATTTTAGTTCACAGCTAGCACCTGCAGCTTTACAGTTGCTGCTCTTCCCATGATGCTGAGCCAGCATAATTGAAGTAGTATGTCTGGCTGAGCCTTATGGGAATTTAATTCAATGTGTTGCTTGTATTGGTGAGTTACGCAAGATTTAAAAGAAAAAAAAAGTGTCCCTCTTTCACATTTTGAAATGTTGGGAGGTATGAAAATGGCATTAGCACACTTATATATCTAATGCTGGTCCATTCCCCATGTAAATCCTGATCAGCCAGTGAAAAAAAGTAAGGAAAAACTCCCACAGGTTGTTAAACCCATCAATTTCAGCGCTTTTGTAATTTGTTTTTGGCAGTTTCATCAAGGATCGCCCTCGTTTTCGCATGAATGTATGAGACAGGCAATTTTCATTGAAAAAACAAGTTTGTACGGATGCACAAGTCTAATTAGTATTATACATGAAGCAGCTCACGGTTATTTCATTTTTTATTTTCTTCAAATAATTTGAGTTAACTTATAGGGAAGGTAGGAAATAAATGATGTACTGAAGCCTTTTGTATACATGACACATAGGTAGATAGTATAACTGCCTGGATGAGATGGTACCTAGGTTGGTTCAACCACAGGAGTAGACAAGCCTGGGGTCAGGGTAGCAAATGCCCCCTGGGTTGGTCCTAAATCTTCAAGTAGGTCAGGCCCAATTTGATCCCTAGCAGTGGGATAGTCGGCTCTAGAAGGCATTTGTTATGGTCACATAACATAATTTTAAGTGGTCCAGCAGGGAGTAATGCAGTACCTCACATTGTGTGCAAGCAGAAAGGAAGTCAGGAACCAGACAATTAAAGGTAAGCAGTAATTGAGTGAGTGGTCAGATGAGGGAATGTGTGTAAGGGTGTGTGAGTGGGAGGGTGTGTGTAATTAAAAGCTGTTTAAATGGAGAGGTGATGTAGAACAGTAATTGGCCTGAAAATGCCAACCATCCCCTGCTCCTTCCCATTTTTTTTGATTGTCACATTAGTTAATGCATGTGCCAGGGTCTAGCTTGTCCCCAGCTTGGCTCTTAACCACATCTTATTTAAAGGCTGAATCAACTGTATTAATGTAAATATAAAAAAGCTGAATACAATATTTAATGGTGCTGTAAAAAGATGCACTGTATGCCCTTGTCCTACTTGTGATTTATGGTTTGGTACCTATCATTTATTTGCCATTGTCATTACACTCTGAGCAAAGTCTGTGTTTTTTGATGATGAGACATTTTGTGTTATCAAGCTATCCAATGGGAGTTTCATTAGCTTTATAAAATAAGACAGGGGCAACTTTAAAAATTGCTTGATGTGATAATTTGAAAAGAGAAAATGTCGGTGCGCTAAGCTAGTCACAGGCTCAAATAATACAAATGTATAATACGAGGCCTACCAAACAGGTGTAAGCATGCTGCAAAAACAGTGTATTGGCTGTACAATGTTATACCAAAAAACAAAAACTGTCTGCCGCATCTCACCCTAATAAAGTTGGCAACAAAATATAACATTAATATAATGAGAGGTTTTTGGTTATATGGAATTGGCCAAAAGCATAATAAGCTCACCCGCCACGTCAAGGCACACCCTATTTGAGTAGTGTGCCTTGACGTGCTGGGAGCTTAATTATGGCTTTGGCCAATCATATAACCAAAACTCTCACTTATTATTATGTTTATATATTTGTTGCCAACTATTAGGGTAAGAAGCGCAGACAGTTTTTGTTTTTTGTGATAATTTGAAAACAGGTTTACAGTATGTTTTTTGAATTATTAATAGAGAGGGAGGAGGGGGAGGAAAAGGAGAAAGAATGTTCTACAGAAGTAGAAAGGAAATGAGATACTTATTTAACTCTTTTGGTGAAATCAAAGACATTAAACTATATCATTTAGAATTCACTAATAAATGACAGCAGTCAATAATGCTTTGGCATTAGTGAATTCTGAGTAGTAGGTATCATGTTGTCCTTTAGGCTAATTGCACATTCCCACATCTGTGTAATTTAAAAAACTGTTAAGGGGTCAAGGTTCACAAGAAGGATTACACTGTATTTTGGTAGAATGAAAACAATAATTGGGTGTAATGAAACAGAGAGGAAGCAGTAGAATATGCTTAATGCTCTTTCATCAATACAGTGATGAGGTTACCCAGGATGCTCAATGAGAATCTGTTACATCTCGAAATAATTACTTAGGTGGCAATCATCTCTATGGTTCTAATGATACAAAAGGAAATTATTCCTCAGAGGATGTGAACTTTCATAGACAATAAATAACTCCTAAGCATTCTCAGTTATACATCAAAGCTTTTAGGCCACAGCAGCAAGAATATTTATATGTCATTGCAAAAGAGAAATGTTAATATCTACTACGGTTTTTCTAATGGACAATAAAACACTGAGACTTATGGGGTAAGACCTTTGCTTATTTGTCCATATTTCAGTCCATATTTGCTCTAGTGATATTGCTAGTATCATCAAATAGCATGCATTCATATTGCCACCTAAATTGCTCAAGATTTTATCCTAAACCTCAGGGTTTTCACACCAGTCTTACGGTGATTAGCAGATTGTCAAGGTAACACAGTTGGGGTCTGAACCCGGTTAAACTCTGGTTTAACAATAGTTTCTCTCATTGGTATATCACAACTGAAATCCTTGTTTGAACATGGGTGACTTACCCTTGAGGACCCTCAATAGCTATCTGCACAGACCTCCACCGTCTTGTGCACCACCTGCTGTTGGAGAGCATCAGGTAGCACACAGACTGTGTTGGAAGAATTAAGGTAGATGACCTCCACTCAGATATGAACCATGAGGGGCAGTTTGCCCTGGGCCCCTTTATGTTTGACGATGTCCAGAATATATTTACTGTCTGACAAGCAGTAGGAACCTACCAGGTTCTGGGTGCAACGCTGCCTTCCCAGGGCAGTGTGTTAACATCTTCAATCAGGAGGCAGAGGGGTAGATTTGGTCCTGCCCAACCCCACTCATTGTTCACTAATGGTTTTTAGTAGGATCATTACTTCAACAGTAGAGACCTTTAGGGAATTTAGGGAATCATACCTATAGCGTATATGTCATAGACTATTTTTTTTGATTGTCACATTAGTTAATGCATGTGCCAAACTTCCCAGTTGTGTTTATTGTTTGTCTGTAGCGTTCCTTTCAACTGAATAGTCCACTACTTTATCATCTAAAGAAGAGACACAGTCGTAATGTAATTTATGATTTCACTACATAGTGAAAAAATGATTCTTCAATAATAAACGTGTAAGACAGATGGTTTAAAAATACAAGCTAAGCTATACAATATCATTAAAATCAGATTTGCTAGAATACAGTCAGTTTAACAGTGTTATCGACTCTGGACGTTAACCCAATGTAAATATGTTAAAAGTTTACCAGATTCAATATTTTTAAGCTCTACTTTCAAAACATATGACATGAATTGTGTCTTACTGGGAGTGTGCTTGAATGCCCTTGGAGATGTTAAATTACTATTTCAATATTTCTGGTTTTAACTAGGAAAATTAAAGGTCTGTTTTTTTAAAAAAAAAAAAATGTTGTTATCCTCAAGACAACTAGATGAACTTCATTACCATATTAAGATGTTTTAAATCCTGTATTGACATAATAGCGGATTTGCCAGGACAGTACAAATTCTCAGAAAGCGTTCCATCAATGCTATGATTAATTCATGTTAATTGGACACACTGAATGAAGAGTGGGAATTGGTTAAGTACCTTGTGACCATATCAGGGAATGCTCCATGAAGCCGGTTTCTCTTGTTCTACAGATGGGGAGTGGTATTTGACCAACTCTCCTTGCACTCTTATTCAACTCCTAGCTACTAAAGGCTGATTGGGGCTAGCCCTGCTTCTTCCTGTGACTAGCCTGATCATCCATAAACCCACTCCACCATAAGAAGGAAAGCTCCGGTTAGCCTACCTTGGGAATTTCACAGGTTTGTACACAAACTAATAATGTGCACAAACAGTCTCAAAATATCCCTTCTACCATAACAACGGTTACTTTCCAACACGTTCACCAGCCGCTGCTTACTTGCTTAAAAGTTGCGCTAAAAAGGACCTTTTTTACAGAGGCTAAATAAAAGCATATGGTAAACCAGTCTAGTGCCAGTGAAACTTCACAGATGGTTAATGGCCTGGCAAGCTTTTCCTGAGAACATAGAAAGCCAGGACCTCTCAGAACTCAAATCATTAGGGCTTCTTGCAAAATCACAAATGTAATTTGCTAAGTTGTTTTTGGAGAGTCAAACTAATGTGTTAATGAGCTGCATGCAAGATTCTGAGTCTTTACCCCTCGCCAAACAACTAAAACAGAGCAAGCACAATGCAGGAAAAGGGCAGCTGGCACAGTATAGCCATACCTTGGGGCTAGTAAAGGTTGCCTCTTGTGCATCCCCTTTAGTTTTCTTTTTTTCTTTTACTGAGGAGCACATTTTCCGCCACAAAGCTTGTCATCTGATGGTACGCCGTGTCCGGTGGCCCTGTGTATCATGCAATCTGTTATATGTTCTGATTTTAGTACTAAACCACAAATTGACAGTAAAGGATTAGGCACTGTAATAGTTATCAACAATAGTCTCACTCAGGGTCAGTTAGTCTCTGGTAGTGACATTGCCCATGTCAATGCGAAACGCTTTGACGGTGGACACTTTAGAAACTCAATTCTGCACGACGCTCATGATGAGTTTTTGATCAAGCAAATGACTGGATTAAGACAACAATGAATACAAGGAAGATTTAGCTCCAGAGTGCCCGGTGCAAATCAAGCTGCTAATGGATTATGGATTGCTGGAGTAAACCTTATGGTGTATTTGAGTCTCCCTCAAACACCCATGTGAACATCCCTACTTTAATTCAAGATAACCAAATGCAAGTGTTTCCATTATTTCCTATGTGACATGAGCATATTAGAAATGAACAAATATAAAGCTCTATGTTATAACTTTTAACCACAAAGCAAGCTTAGTAAACACATGTTTGCGTCATACCTTTATGCTGCACAAATATGTTTTTAATATTTGATAACTGAAAAAAGAGGCATAAAAACATGTGTATTATGTGTTTGCATTAATAATTAATTTACAACAGTAAAGCACATATTACACTAAATTTTACATTGCCCTGAAAATATGCTATGATATATACATATATATATATATATATTTACTGTATGTTTTACAAAAATAATGTGGTCAGAGAAACTTTACTGATAATAAATTACTTAAAAAAATAAAACAAAAATGATGGAATTTGTCATTTTACATTTCCTATGCAGGTTATTAAATACGTCTTTGGAATGAGCAGACTAATTCTGTGGTTGTTGGGTTTATTTTTAACTATAACAATGAAAGTGATGTATACGTTTAAGTTTTCTGTGCTTATCTGACAAATGAGTAAGATAAGAATCATAATATTCAATTGTGTATAAATAGATATACGGTACATATAATTTAGACATTTTTGAATAAATGCCAATGTGGGCACAGTTTTGTTTTACTTTAGTGAATAGTGGTAAATGCAAATGTGACCTCTGGTGGAAAATTGTAACAAAAAATCTTTGAGACCTGTGTTTCATGTTATGTCTCAATTTTTCTACAATAATCCTGAAGTGCACATCACAAGGAAACAAAGGCACAATGCTTGTATTAGGTCAGGAGCACTTACCTGTCAATGCTAATGACGCATAAAGTCATTATTGAAGCTGTACAACACATCACATCCATGGCAATAAAGACATTGCAAAAAACATGCCCAAAAATCCATTCTCCTCCTATGAGGTCAGTCACAATGACAAAAGGCATGACAGCTATAGCCACAGACAAGTCAGCTAAAGCCAGAGACACAATCAGGTAGTTAGATGGTTGTCTGAGTTTCTTCACAAAGCATACAGATATGACCACCAGGCAATTGCCTGCGATTGTCAGTAAAGTAATGAGAGACAGGATGGCCCCTATTACTAGTTTTTCAAAGTGACCATAGTTGAGGATCTGCTCACCACATTGAGTATCATTTTCACTGGAGAAGCTAGAAGTTGGCATAGGGCTGGTCGTAGCGTCAGCATCTTGAATGATCGTCAGAAGACGTGGGTTGAAAGATCCAGAAATCATTATAGTGGTGCTGAGATCCTTCAGATCCTCTATCACAAAAGATCGAATGTTACCATATAGGTTACTGCTGTTGATTTCGATAACCATTGTGAGTTGTGAAGCCCGTGTGTAGATCCCCAAAACATTGGGTCCTGTAGAGTGGTCTTGCAGAGAAACGGGTGAAACTATTAGTTTCTCTTTTTCTGCATTTCGTTGCTAGTGATACCTGAGTGGGCAGCATGGAAACTTGAGGAGGGCATGAATTCATGGACATAGAAAGGACCTTACTTGGTCCTTTACAGCTATATATGATGTAATGAACTTTCATCACGTTTCCTCAATTGTTTCCTGGTCACATCCTTGCACACAATCTTCTTAGGGCACGAAACTGTTCTAGGAGCAAATTTGATGATGTCATTGTTTCACAAAATGAGATAATGGTCATATAAAATAATAATAATATGATAAATTAAGCTTCAGCATTCCTCAGCTCTCTGGTCCTGATTCTGCAGATGGAATTATGCCTCCTGCTTCTGCTTAGTCTTCTTATCCAATCTGTCCTTCATGGTGGCAAGTTTTAAAGTATGCAGCACCTCCACCTGACAAGATATTTTGACTTTTCCAGGATCGTTTTACTAGCAATTCCGGAGCAGCGTGTGTAGTTTCTGCACTGAAGGCAAAAGCAAAAAATCCAATCTTTCCATTATACTGCAATGAAGCTGAGGAGGCAGCTTCTGGAATCATATTTTAACGCCATCTAGTGGTAAGATTTGTGCTGCGATCACAGCTCATACTTGGTACATGCAATGTACCATGCATCGAGTGTTTGGCGTATTTCCTTCGCGAGAATCTTGGGGAAGGGGGTCAGTTTTTGTAAAGTTAGCTTTAGTACGTGTATTCTTTAATTACAAGTACTGATACAAGAGGGTAAAAGTGTACCAAAGTAAATCTAAATGCATTACTGGTAAACATCAGGATTTATGTTTTTTAAAAAAAGTCTTACTTGAAACCTGTAATTTTTGTTTAAATTCATTATTAAAGCTAGGTTACCGTCCTATAATATGCACATTATACAGTAGGTCGATAAGGTGGTGGTAAAATCTTATAAAATTAAGTTAAATTTATTGAGGCAAGATTGGAGCCTGTCACTGGAAGTCTAACAAGAAGAAAGGGCTAAAATCCCCCTACCCTTCATTAACAGAATTTTTCTTCTATCCAATGTGAGTTAACCTGCAAGTCCTCCTATTGTCATGTGGCTGTATATGTGGCTGGGGGGTCCTACCCCCTTCTGACTCTAGCCTGAGAGGTTCTCATGCCACACACACAGGGCAGTGGAGGAGCGTGGTACTATGTCAAGAGCATAGTGAACAAATGGTGAATGGAGCGAGTAACCCGAAACAGATGTGCAATCCTGTCAGGTGTTGTTGCGGGCCACTGTTTTGGGCCTAGTGCTGGCCCAAGACACTGCTGCCTGGATCCAAGGATGAAATATGTCAGCATCAAAGTCATACAAATAAATGAAGTCAAACAGTATCTTTTTTAGAATCTCTCTTTATCTTTCTTCCCTTTTTCTCATTATCTCTTCCCCTTTTACCCATTTTTCTCCTCATCTGTCATTATTTATCTCCTCTCTCATTATCTCTCTTCTTTCTCTTTTATCGCCACCTCTCTTCCTTATTACCTGTCCCCTTTGTCCTTCTCTCTCCCCTTATTCATTATATATTCCATTTATCTTTATCTCTCCTTTTCCCCATATCTTATTTTCTCATTATAGCTCACTTTCCTCCCATCTCTTTTCTTTGTCATTATTTCCCCTTCTCACTATCTTTCCTTTTTCTCATTATCACCTTCTTCTCCCTATTTCTCCCCTATTTCTCTCTCCTGGCCATTATCTTTCCACAATATCTTTCTCTTTATCTCTCCTTGTTCTTACTATATCTCCTCTTTCACATTATCTCTCCCCCTTCTCCACATTTCCTACCTTTCTTAAGTCTTGTGGTGGGAGCAGTGAAACAGAGGTCTGCAGGGACATACCTTGTGCTTTCGTTATTTTGGGCAGGATAGAGGGAGATCTGTAATCCAGAGCCAGTCCCCCTCGGGAGAGAGCTTGCATGGTGGTGAACAGCACAAAATGTGGCGGCCACCAAATTCTGCATTTTTAAAACAAAGGTCATTGCACCCACTGTGTTTTCTCCGTATACAGTTATGTATGATCCCAAGAAGCGCTCATGGCCAAAGGAAATTCTTTTTTTAATTTTTTTTATATTTTTATTTTATAAAATGGACAGAAAAAATACATAATACTTCAATTACAATGCATAATACAGATATATACATAAACATGACAAAGAAAATTCTAAATACTGTCAGCTTGTTGGGGTCACTGTGTTCCCTTCTGTAACAGTCTACTTTTACAAACCCATTAAAGCTACAATTTATAATCTTGCTTACAAAGATACAAGGAATTTAAAAGGGTTAATGTCCTAAAATCAATGTCACAGCAACAATTATACTCTTTGTCAATGAAAGACATATTTGTATGAAGTAAACAAATAGAGACATTACAAACAGTCATTACAAAAATAATTGCAAAGAAAAAGTGAATGTGTTGAGGATATCCAGCTGGGGAAAAATAATAATGGTTACAAAAGCTGGCAGAAGATATATATTAAGTTAACATTTTATCATTTCAACTGTACTCCCTCATTAAACAAAAATAGAGTATGTGCAACAAACAGTAGTTGCTGAGTGAGTTTCATGATACAGTATATTTTAGCACTTTCAACATTGTAATTTTTGATGGCCAAGGATAATAAACATTGTTGCCTTCAGTTTTAACCCCTTAATGACAAAGCCCGTACATGTAAAAATGCATTGTTTTCAATGGGTTTAGGGACCCCCCATTGTCCTTAAGGGGTTAATGATCAGGCTAACTGAAAATGCTTGCAGTCCACATAAGGGAACGATAAATGTTATCTGTCAATACTGTTGTATGGGACAAAGTGCTCCTAATATTCTAAAAGATGTCTGAGGAGGATGGAGGTAATTGCTGTAAATGCTGGCTGTAGATTTTGAGAGCTGGAGTCCACGGCATTTGAAATATCAGAGGTTGCCATTCCCTATGGTTGTTTCAATATAATGGTTACCCATGGCTGAGGATTGTGGGAGTTGTGATATGATAATGCCAATGGTGGCTGAAATTAATGGGTGGTGTTGTCACAGGATTTGGAATGCCTGGAGCTGATTGTCTATGTTGCCACAACAATATAGTATGGAACATAATATGACAGATTAATTAGTGTGGACAATAATATGAGTATGTTATTCCATGAGAATCTGACCTCCATGTTCTTGACCCCAACAAACCAGTGCAATGCTGTCCCCTCTGGCAGGGAAAGGGTTTTTCTGTGAAGGATAGAGGATAATAAATGTCATATATCTGATTTCTTTAAAACAATGTTAGCGACTGGAAAATAAATGTGTGAACGATGGATATACGCTACCAGGAACAGGATGTTAATACTCCACAAAGACATAAATTACTTTATTTGGGAAACTACTGGCAAATTGTTAATGTAATCTAAATATACAGCAATTATTGCTTCAGGGATAAAATGTAGTGAGTTATTCATGCCTTCCTGGACAAAAAACAATATATATATATATACATACATGGACATACTACTGTGTAAAAGTTTTAGGCAGGTGTAAAAAAATACTGTAAGGTAAGAATGCTTAAAGATCGACTTGTTAATAGTTTATTTTTATCATTGAACAAAATACAAAGTGAATGAACAGAAGAAAATTCTAAATCAAATAATATACTTATTATTTTTTGTGACCACCATTTGCCTCAGCATCAATTCTTCTAGGTACAAGTCAGGGATTTTGTAGGCATACAGTAAGGTGTTTTATTTACTAATTATACCAAACAGGTGCCGATGGTCCCCAATTCAATATGCAAGTTGAAACACAATCCTTAACTGAAAGAGAAACAGCTGTGTAAGGGGGTTACAATGGCATGAGGAACAGCCAAACTTACAAGGTGTGGTTACTGAAGACTGAAGTTTAATGTCAAAAGTCATACATGGTGGAAAGACACAAGGTATTTATTCCGCATAAGCAAGGTCACTCCCAGACAGAAGTTTCGTGCTAGACAGGGGTTTCCAGATATTTTGTCCAAGAAGCACAAAGAAACAGGCAATGTTGAGGATCATAGACACAGTGGATGGCCAAGGAAAATGAGTGCAGCAGATAAATGACGCATCACGCTTACTTCCCTTCACAATTGGAAGATGTCTAGTTGTGCCATCAGCTCAGCATTGGGAGAAAACAATTGGGCCCAGGTATATCCATCTACTGTCTTGAGAAGACTAGTGAGAAGTGATCTTCATGAAAGACTTGTGGCAAAAAAAAGCCATACCTCTGGTAACAGGGCCAAACTACTCAACTATTCATGAAAACACAGGAACTTGGGTGCAGAAAAATGAGAGCAGGTGCTCTGGACCGATGAGGCGGAATTTGAAATATTTGGCTGTAGCAGAAGGCATTTTGTTTGCAGAAGATCTGGAAAGCGGTACCATAAAAAGAACTGTTTGTAGGCAACAGAAAATCATGGTGAAGTTTAGGGCTACACTTCTGCAAATGCATTTGGTAAGAATTAATGGTCTCCTCAATGCTGAGACGCTCAGACAGATACTTATCATGCAATACTATCTCATTGGCCCCAAATGTATTCTTCAGCATGATAACGACCCCAAAGATACAGCCAAAGCCATTAAGGACTTTAACATTTTAATAAAGGCATGTGTAAGATTAATGGTTAATTAAGTAATGATTGACCCGTCCACCCACCCAGTCCTCCTAACCAAGCTGCAGAGCTTTCAGACACAGAGAGACAAAGAAAGATATGGAAATCGTATGCATAGACATAGTCTGGGGATGTCTACAACACCAAAAGAGACTGCTTGTGCCAAATGCTACAATTCACACTAGCACACGAAGATGCATGTTTGCATTTCTTTTTTATATAACTTCATGATTGTTGATTCACAATTTTTGTATTTTGCTGTGCTGCATGTTGCTTTATAAATGTAAGCAATTTCTGCTTCAAATGAATAATAAGCCTGAAGAAGGTATCTAGTCTCGAAAGAATACAACCTGTTATACTTCAGTTAGCCAATAAAGGCATCATCTTTACCAAACATGTTATTGTTTGGCATGCATTATAGCCATCTAGCTTTCCATGTGGTTCTCCCTTGCTGATGCATGAACTCTGCAGAATTCCCATATGGAATTGCCTCTTTCTCCATCCCCCAGAACTTAGACTTGCAACAGATATGTTCAGTTGTAAACTCATGTAGCAAACTCCAGTGCTCCGGGGAGTGGCGTCTGCCCCTTCAGAAATGACATACATAAACACTAAACACACATCCTACAAACACAGATTATACATTTGTGTGATATTTTGTGTACCATTTTGTCTGCATTAAACTGGATTTTTAAGGCTTTACCTATTAATTCTGTCCAGCCACCATAATATTTTTTAACTTGCAGCAACAACATATTCTGTCCAAATGTTTTTATACCTCCTGTATCCGATATAATCTTATTGCAGGGAACCGTGGATGTGTCACCATGGCATTTGTTTTCTCTTTTTTTACGATTCACCTCAGTAAACACTGTGAATCATCTTCTTTTTTTTTCTTCTGTTAGGCATCAATAGAAATATTTTACAAAAAAAACAATATTTTATTAAAAAAAGATTGTGGGAATGTCGATTAGCCAATGTGTTTTAGAGATGAGATAATTTGTAATCATCAAGACTTAAATAATGATTTATTGAAGAATATACTTTTGATTAAACCTTGTTAAGTGGCCTTGCCTCTCTGTGCTTCCCAGAGCCACGTCACCCTGTCATTTTTAGCTTGATGGCTTGCTAGCCGTTTAGCAGGCTAGGCTGCCATTGTGCTGGATAGATGCTGACAGGGTTCAATTCTAAACTCAAATGCTATGAGAAAAAGAACTAAAGGCACTTTAATTCCCAACCAAAACACCATTCACAATGCCAAAGTGTTACATGAATATGTCCTATAGACCAGTTAGTGCTGCCTACCAGAAGAATGGTGGTGTGATGGAACCCCCTTTGTACCCCTGCTGGGTATCTCCATCAGAACCTTGCTTCCTCGCTTACCAGCTCTCAAAAGAGCTGAGGAACATAATATACACCCCCACCAGTCACCAAACCACCAGCTGAAGCTTAGTGTAGAGTGAAGAACAGGAAGAACAGCACACAGAGCAGGTCTTTATTTAAAACACACAAGTATTTAAACAGTACAAGGGGTTAATTTACATACAATAGACACAGCCAACTACACATAGTTCTCCATCAGGTCTCCTTTGCACATGGCTCAGTATTTGCACTCAGCCCAGTAGGCAGTCGCTATTGTAGTCTGTGGGGAGATGGTAAACACAGTGGTTCCCTGACTTTTGGCTGAAAACTGTTGGATATCAGATCTTAGTGCAAATACTAGACATGGAGGTCTTTGTCCTGTAAGTCCTCACCTGATGGAGAGTAACACCACACAGCGTCTCTGGTACTTATGGATTATGTAGGCTGAGAGACGTGAGTAGTTTGCTTTTCTGACTACTTAGAAGCCATCTGGTCAAAAGACATTCAGCTCAGAGTCTAATTTGGAATATTATTTCTCTCATTGATTACTGATTGCATTTTTACATGCTAATTATTTACCCATATAATATTACAATGCAATTACCGTATGTGTTCTCCTCTTTTAGACTCAAAGGGTTATCACATGAGTAAGTAAAATATCAGCTTCCTTGAAATATATTTCTTTTTGGTTTTGTTTAACATTCATTCTCTTTGAGTTCCATATTTCTTAATCCTACCTGACAATGTATCCTCTGTTTCTTAGAAAGATTCCTGACTTCCTTCCTCACTATTTTAAATATTGAGATTGTATGATTTAAAAGAAATGTCTTGTCATTTACTAGAATGCACATATATGAACCTTTTTCTCGTTTCTCTACCAATTTTGCAAGAATCAGGGTTATCAGTTAGACAAATCATTAGGATCATTGTGTTGCATTACTAGAAAGCTTGGGACTTGCATGTACAATTACAGTATGTACTTGTACTGCCTGAGTTCTAGCACATGGCTGCACTTAAAGAATAAAAAAAGAATAGAAAAGAATAAAGCTCCCTTGAGTCACTGTAAAAAAAAG